>LPNX010694943.1:0-11215 GCA_001517045.1 Pseudotsuga menziesii
CTCACCCCTACTCCAGCGACTCAAGCGAATCCAAAACGCGAAAGTCCAGGAGGGTCCGTTTCAAAAGCTATGGACGGAGATTCAAGAATGGGCGTTTGAAGACCAACGGATGACCCAGCAGGCCGAGAAAGTTAGGCATAGCACCATATATGCCTATGCCAACGCACCTATCATGGCCAGCTTCACTGGTACAAAGGAATCCGCGGTCAAATTCATCATCAGTCGTTACCACAACGAAAGATTTTACTTTGACTGACCAGTCGACATTAATGGAGATGTTATCTCCCGACTGACTGGTCTATCAAATCAGGGTGACCCGGTCCCCATTGGGATCAAGGAAGGACTAGTCGAACACTTTACAGGTTCGACGTCGGGCAAGAACTCCAAGGGTCTGATGATCAGTCAGATCGAGGCACGCACTCCACAGATTGTGGCGAAAATCATCGCCATTACTCTCACCTTGGCTGGTCGCAGCAGTGACCTCAAGCTAGAAATGCTGGACGCCGTCGACCAGATTACAAACAACGGCCGCATTTTCAGATGGGCAGACTACCTCGCAGACTTGGTTAAAACCATATGCGAGCGCTGTCAGGAAACAGGAGGTATTATCAAATTCCCCTCCCTGATTATCTGGATTGCAATGTATTATATCTGTCCGGAAGGCAGTCCTGTCTTCCGAGAGCCAACTAGGTTTGAGATGCACAGGTTCAAACCCTTTTCCCAAAAAGGAACTGTGCATGAACTCAACCAAGGAAAGGTATTTATGGAAAAATGGTTCCAGCAGCTTAAGCTGCGCACGACAAGATGGAGGGTGCCCCAGAACATCCGACGACACCTCCCAGCCGACTCACACATCCAACTGGAGCTCGACCATACATCCGTATGGTCGTCAAAAACTCAGGATTCCAATGCCAGGGACCTCGACTACTATCCCATAGTCGAGCAGATCTTTCGGGAGTTGTCTAGGCAGACAAAAACCAAAATTCAAGTCCCGAAGGCTGCAAAACAGGTCGACTTCTCTATAGTCGAACCTCTGACCGACCAAGAGAAGGAAGAAGATTACAAGCTACACTTGTAAATTAGCACCTTTGTGATGGAGGATACTCCACTTGGCACTCCTAGTCGGGTGCACTTAATAGTGAAGCATTCGACTGCACCAGTCGTGGACCCTCCGACCGAGCAACACCAGACACCACCACCAGCACAACAACCAGTTCAAAAAACAACTCCGCCGGCTACTCAGACTGTCGACCCAGCTCAGACCCCGACAGGAGAAGTCGAGGAAGACAACCCTGAGTATACAGTGTCTCGGAGCATTCTCAAGAAACTGGCAAAGGAGATCGCCATTGCCAGAAGGAACATCAAACTGCAAAAACGTCAGCAAGGTAAAGGTAAGCACAAGCTTGTCCTTGCTGACTCCATAGATGACGAAGATGAACTGGCAGCCTCAGCACTTGATATTGTTGAGGATGCCAGAGGAAATAAAGTAACTGTTGAAACCCAGTTTCAACGTTTTGTCGAAGCAGGAGCACCGGAAGGCCGACCAAAGAAGGCCAAAACAACACCACTATCCGAAGATGTGGTCGACCTAGTGTCGACTCCTGCCCCTCCATCTCCGACTCAAATAGTCGAGGATAAAGCACCAGTGCACCAGACCGACATATCCCCCGAAGTCTTTGAAAGAGTGATCCTTGAAGCACTCAGGGCCAGGGCCAGCACGGACGCTGAACTCAAAGCTTTCTTTTCAACGCTACCTGCACTATTTCAGTCAGCCCAAACAATAAGGACAACAACACCCTTGAAAGCCAGCAGCAAGATATACGCCTAGCAAACAACAGTATTTACAAGGACCCCTGACGGTGGCGATGTATCAGGCATTGAACAGACCTTCACCAACTACCAAGTCCCATCGGAATAAGACGTTATATCTTCCAACCAAAGTCCCCAACACCATTCTCCATCACCACCAGGATCAGGAAACCCTTCCTCCCCACTCCCAACACCCCCACCACCATCATCTCCACCACCTCCACCACCGCCTGATTCACAGCCGAGACCACCATCATCACCACAGCCAGAGGTGGACATACCACCTCCCCAAACCGAAAAACCTCTGACCACTGAACCAACCCCTCCGACACACACCCCTTCGACCTCTGATCCACCTTCCACTTCTGCAGGTCCTCCCGACAAACCCACAGAGCAAGCAAAGGAACCAACAGAACCTCTTCCTAGACCCGATCAGCTAAGGATCAGCTTACGGGATGTGAGCTCGTTGACCGACCCAGAGGTTGGCCAGCTACTCAACACCCTAGCAAAAGAGTTGAAGAGGAGGACGACCCGACTAAGGCAACAGCTCAAGGACAAGGAGACAGAAGAAGTCGAGTTCCTCGACAAGTGCAGGTCTCTTGTACAGACTGTTACCCCAGTACCTGTCGAATCTGCTACCGACCGACCGCTGGACAGAGCATATCAGCTGTTTGAAGGTTTGGTGTCGTCCATACAGACCCACCTCCAAGAGACTAAGGCCAGACAAAAAGAAGAAACTGTCCGACTGCTCCTGACTCAACACACAGCATTCTCGGAGGCTCACAAACTTCTACAAGACCACATGGAGGAATCCATTGTAACTGAGGAAGTACTCCGAGATTGTCCTCCTCATTATGGGCAGGTCTATAGTCAGACGAGGCAGACCAGACAAGGCATTCAGGCCTTGGAAAGAAGGAAGTCGACTGAGACAGAACTGAGGCAGACAATCGAGGATCAAATAGTGATGGAAAACACTAAGCTGCAGCAGTTGGAATGTGCGGTACACCAGTGGGTTCAGCAAGCCCTTCCCAACTTGGAGAAAGTCGACAACATCTGTCCGCAGATGAAGAGACTCCTTGAGACTGCAGAAGAACACAATCAGCTGCTGGGCCCCAACATGGAAAATATTGCAGAAATGGCAATGGCAGAGAAGATGTTGGTACTCTCAAATCTTACTACTCTGACTATCGACATTCAGAAAGCCTTACAGACATGGACGGACTTTCAACACCAGCTTTCCATCACAGCACCAGCAATAGTCGAAGTCTGTGTATAGAGAAGACCAACTATTCGCTTGCACAGCCCACCTCAGTAGCAGTCTCCTTTTTGCAAATCTAATTCTTGTACTTCTAGTCTATTTTGTTTTTACCTCCCTCTTTCTTCGGGACGAAGAAATGTTTTGTTTGTGGGGGAGATGTAGAAGGAGCAAGTTGACATAAGTCGACTTGAACGAAGACCGACTTAGTCGATCAGCCGACTAAGTCGAGAGACTGACTACGTCGGTCGGCTGAGTAAACACAGTAGTTAGTTTGTTAACTAATAGTCATGTCGGTTCGGTGAACCGACAGGTAGTTATGATTGTAACTGTTTGTAACATGTATATTAGGCTGTTGAGCCACACAAGAACGTAGTTCAGTTCTTGGCTTTGTATGATCTATTGAGAATAATATAATATGTTCTTCATATCAGTTCTTGTCTCTTGCATCTGTGTATATTTTTGTATGTATTATTGGTAACCTTATGTGATCTGTAGGATTACAACAGTAGTTGTGTAATGTTTAAGTTGGTTGGTTGTAAGGTAGGGAGTTCCCTTACTTTCTTTTCAAATATTTTTGGGATAATGGATACTATGAAGCACTGTCGGGTGGGTTTTTTATGTACTTTTTGTATAGTCTAGCACCCTCTTGCTTGTGTTTCATAATTTTCCATCTCCCAGTCATACAGTTCAGCATCTGAGTTATAACCAATTGAGTCTTGGTTACCTAAGTAAAGTTCTCCATGGATGTTCGGCTCTGTGTAGTCTGTATTGTTGTGGATCTGGTAAAGTTGTCTGACATCGACTTCCTCATCAATAGGTTCTGTCCAAGGTTCTCCTTGGGATGGATGAATGGGTACAATGACTTTTTGACCATTTCCTTTTAGCTTGATTCGTTCCTTGTCTAAGGATATGGAGGCTTTCATCTTCCATCCCCGAGGTTGACCGACTAGCGCGAGGAATGAACTAGATCCCTCTTTTGGGTCAATAATTTCAAAATCAACTTTGGTCGAAATTCCTTTAATGGTCATGTCAACATTTTTCCAAACCCAAATGGGTTCAATGAGGTCTTGGTCAGCGAGTTTTAGGTAAATACCTGACTCATAGAGTAGAGGTCTTCCCATCTTTTCCCATGTATCCCGGGTCATGATATTTACCTAAGACCCAAAGTTAAGCACTACTTGTCGGACGTGGTAACCTTTGATTTCTAGGACGACAAGTGGGTCGACATCATTTTTTTCTTTTTGGTTTAGGCTACAGATGTTCTTAGTTTGTTTTTCGGGGTTAGTACTTTTTATTTGATGCAATAAATCAATGAACTGGGCTACGGATTTGTCTGTTTGAGTGAGATAGATTAATTGTTGTATTTTGTTAGGTCGACTGCTAACGAGGTTTTTTGTGTTGTGCAATGTCATGAAATATGTGGGTTGCCTCTTGATATGTGTGTTTTTGCTTTATAGGATCAGGGTAAACATTTGGGTCTTTAATCTTGCTAATTTGGGGGTTATCAGGCCCTGTTTTTGTGCCTTGTCGTGTAACAATATGTAAATTCTTAGTAGTTAGTACATCATGCTTTTGTACACAAGATAATACATTAACATTTTTATTCATATTAATTTTCTCTAACATAGTAGGACAATCCTCAAGGGAGTGATCGCCTACTCCACAGTGTGTACAGAATTTAAGATCAGTTCTGTCCTTGTATGGACAATCTGTGTACCGGTGACCTTCTTTGTAGCATGTGAAGCACTGGGTGGGTCGACGTGTTTGTATGTCACCATTCCTAGGGAATCGACCTCTTCCTCCATAACCCTGATGTCGGTTGTGGTACCGGTGCTCATATCGTCGGTCGTCATACCTTTGTTCGTTATAGTTGTTTGCTGGATTGATTTTCTCATTGTGTTACGCTACTGCATTCATTTGGTAGACCGCCTGATAGTTCTGTCGGTTCTTCAGGTTTAACTGACAGTCGGCCGTGTTGTGACTTTTGGTCTCATAGATGGCACACCAGGAATCCTTTTTCGTTCTTCATATTAAACGGACAATATTTCGTAGAATGATCTCCGTGTTCCTTGAAAATGTCGCAAAATGATTTGGTTTGTACAAAGCGGACGTCTTGTCGACTATAATCTTGTCGACAGTTATCTTTCGAGTGACCAGCCGTCGAGCATTTAGTACACCAGGTTTCCTGATTCTTGAGGGTTAGTTCCTTCAAATAATTCTGCACGTTCTCGAGTTGTTCCTCTAATCTGTGGTCCATAGTGTAAGCAGGTATGTCTTCGTCCATCTTGACCTGCAGAGCTTTTGTTAGCGCGTTCTCATACATTTTGAACGTCTCCAGACTGATATGTCGACGTACTTTCTGCGATAATCCTGCAAGGAACCATTGAATTAGTAACTCTTCATCAATAATGTAGTCTAGCTGGATTAGTAGGTCCTTCCAACGTTTGTCGTAGTCGCGGACTATCTCCCTTGGATTTTGCTGTGTCGTTTTGAGCTTTTTGGCGGCCAGGTGCTTAGCGTCTGGGGTTTCGAAGAATGATAATAACTGCACCTTAATCTTAGCTTTCATCGCTCCGGGTTTTCTTTCCGAAAAGGTCATGTACCATGTCAAGGCCCTTTTCTTAAGGCTCCGGTGAACTGTGCCATTTGTCTGTCTTCATTTGTTACCTGGTTTGCTTCCCAGGTCGACTCGCAGATGAACCAATGTCATCTGGGTATTCATCTCCCTCATAGAGAGGAATGTGAGTCGATCCGTGACCCATGTCTGAATCACTTTCACTGCTCTCAGAAGTTATCGGAGGTGGAGGTGTGGGTGGTGGTGAAAGTGGTGGGGTTATTGATGTAGTCGGGCCTATGGAATTTTGGTCGACGGATGTTGAGCTCCCGTCGGTCGTCGAGTCGTTGTTGACTTGCAGTCGGTTGATGTCGACTTTCGCTGTCGATGGTCCATTGCAACTTTGTGTTCGCAGGTCTGCTTGTTCGATTTCTTCTAAAGCTGTACTTGGTGGGGGGGGGGGGGGGGGGTGCTCCTTCATGTGTCGGTAAGAGCAAGTGGATACTCTGGAGGGAGGGTGCTGCCTAAAACATTACCCAGTTTCCTTCAAGTGGTCGACGTATAATAAGGTGTCGACCCGTGTACGTTTCATCGCCTAGTCGGCTCCATATACTAAAGTCACCAGCTCGTAGTCGGAGGTCATCTTCAACAATAGTCTGTATTCTAGTACACAGATTTGTTGGGGAAAGGGTTATCCCATCGTTGGGAGATGTTATTTGGAGAGCTTCTGGCTACTCTATCCACACTTCTTCCTCCTTAGGGGATACCTCTTTCTCTACACCCTCTTCCTATCAGTCATGACCCGACTCTGGTGGATTCTCTTCACAATCGTTCTCCCTAGGGTTTTGTCCACTGTGCAGCCCTGCGGCTCTTTCACATCTTGCTTCCCTTCTCTTCTGTCTTTCGTCCCTTTATTGTTTCTGAATGTCCTACATACTTTCATACAATACTATTTTCTTGAAGCCCTCTTTGGTCAACTTTTCATTACTGGTGATGGTTATCTGGTTTAGGAATGCTAGGATCCACTATACTCTACCTCTGACACATGACCAGCTACCCCCCCATAGCCTACCCGACTCTTTTAGAGAGCTTAGGTAGTTCGATTTATTTGCTCAGGAAGTATTCCCACTCCCTTTCTGCAATGAATTTCTCCCACTTCCTCTTCTTCTCTCCCCAGTTGGTATTTGATGGCTATTCGCACAGTGGTGGATGAGGTTCCACGATGTGGCCTACTCCATTCTCTATCAAGAATTTGAACAACAAGGTCGGTAGGGAACACAAAAATTGTTTGGTGAAATATGTGTAAAATTTCTCTTTGACAGTTTCCACAGAATTTCTGTCTTCGACTACTTGCTCCTCACAGAAGTCATTGGTGATTTTCTCAAACCACTCCGACAAATTTGTTCATCCTCCTCGGATCAGTTTTTCTAGCAACTGTTGTTCTTTACCCGCGTCCGTATTTCTCATCCAGAAGTTGCTTCAAGAGTTGTGGCATTGATTCGACAAATTTTTCATGTGTCTCTATGAAAAATATTGCTTTGGCTTCAGTGACTGTTAATCTATTCCTTCTTGCATAATTTTGCAAGTAGTTCACAATTTTACGGTCCCACTAGTCCTTAATCTCCTGCTCTGGTATCATATGTGAGCATATATTTCAGACATGTACTACTGGCAACGGAACCAATGTTGTAATCTCACAAATCACATAAGGTTACCAATAATACATACTAAAACATATATATCTATAAATCAGAGACAGGAGACAAGAACAAATAAGAAAATAGATTATATTAATGCAAATGAGTTCATACAAGGAAGAGAACTGAACTGAGTTTTCATTTGGCTCAACAGCCTAATATATACAATTTACAAATAGTTATAAGATAACTACTTGTTGGTTCGGTGAACCGACATGACTTTTAGTTAGCTGACTTAATCTTCTAGTTTAGTCGGTCAACTGACTTAGTCGACTGATCGACTAAGTCGTCCTATCGACTTAGTCGACTGATCGACTAAGTCGGTCTTCATTCAAGTCGACTTTGTTGACTTGCTCCTTTCTACAATTGGGTATTAGGTGTTTAAATAGATAAAGAGAGAGAGATGGTGGGGCTAGGTGTATAGATAAAAAGAGACAATGAGGGTTAGGGGCTTAGAGAGAGATGGAGAGACATATTGGGGTTAGGGGCTTAAAGAGAGAGGGAGATAGACAAATTTCAGAGGGAGGTAGGGAGAGAGATTAGGGGTTAGGATTTTTAATAGAGAGAGAGAGAGAGAGAGAGAGAGAATTAGGGTTATGTGCTCAGGGAGAGAGAGATATAGTTGGGTAGATATGGAGTTAGAGGTTTAGGGAGATAAGGAGATATATTAAGGATTAGGGGGTAATTTTCTAGGGGTAATTTTCTAGGTAAAGAGATATAATTATTGAGAGTGAAGGATAGGGAGAGAGGGGGTGAGATTAGGAGAGATGTAGAGAGAGAGAGGGTTAGGGTTTTAGTGATAGAGTTAGATAAATTAGAGGTTAGGGGTTTATAGATAGGGACATTTGGGGCTTACCAAGAGAGAGGGATATAAATAAAGAGGTATTGGTGGTTATGGGTTTAGAGAGAGATCGTAGGTTGGGTGTTTAGAGAGAGAGAGAGAGAGATTGGGTGTTAGGGGCTTAGAGAGAGAGATATTGGGGAGGTTGGGAAAGACGAAGAGGGCCAAAGGAAGGTAGAGATATTTATAGTTAGTGGTTTAGAGAGATAGAGCAATATTGGAGGTTAGGGGTTGAGAGAGAGTGATAGAGAGATTGGAGATGTTTGTGAGGGAGAGAGAGGGCGAGAGGGAGGGAGAGATAAGGAGGGAAAGAGAGATATTGGTGCTTAGACAGACAGATAGATAGATAGATAGATAAATAGAGAGAGAGAAAGAGAGACTTAAAAAGAGAGATATTAGGGAGGGAGGGAGGTAGAGAATGGGGGTGGGGAGGGAGTGGGAGTGAGCAAGGAAGAGAGAGGGGGGAAGGGAGGGAGTGTGAGTTAGGGAGAGCAATATATTTATTATTATATTTTTGGAGAAAGAGATATTGGGGGTTATAGGTATTTGGGGAGAGAGAGAGAGAGAGAGAGAGAGATTAAGGGTTAGGGGTTTAATAAGATAGGGAGAGGGAGACGGATATTAGGGGTTAGGTGTTTAGAGATATAGAGGGAGAGAGATCATAGGTTATGGGATATAGCTTAAGAGAGAGATATTTAGCGCTAGCGGATAATACTAAGATATTGACAGGGAGAGAGAATAGGGTTAGGGTTTAATAGGGAGATATATATTAAAGGTTAGAGGTTACAGTTTTAAATATTTAGAGAGAAATACTGGGGGTTAAGAGTAGAGAGAGAGAGAGATTTGGGAGGGAGGGACTCAAGATATTGGGGGTTAATGGTTCAAATAGAGAGGGAGAGAGAGAGAGAGAGAGATTTGGGGCTAGGTGTTTAGGGAGAGGGAGATATAGTTGGGGAGATTGAGAGTCAGGAGTTGAGGGGAGAAGAGATATATTGACTATTAGGGGTTAAGGGTCTAGGTAGAGAGATGTTATTATTGAGGGTTAAGGAGAGAGAGATAGAGAGATTGGATGTTAGGGGCTTAAAGAGAGAGAGGTTGGGGAGGTTGGGAAACATAGAGAGGGTAGGAGGGAGGTAGATATATTGATAATTAGTTGTTTATAAAGAGATAAACATATTGGAGGTTAGGGGTTTAGAGAGAGAGAGAGAGAGAGATTGAAGGTTATGGGTTTAGATATCGAGAGATAGAGATATTTGTGGTTATATGTTTAGAGAGAGAGAGAGAGAAATAGATAGATAAAGAGAGAGGGATTGGATGTTATGGGATTAGAGAGAGAGAGAGGGGGGAAGAGAGAGAGAGAAAGAGGGAAAGAGAGATATTGGTGGTTTTATATAATAGAGAGAGAGAGAGAGAGAGAGAGAGAGAGAGATTAGGGAGGGAGGAAGGTAGAAAGATATTGATTGTTAGGTTTTTAGAGATAGATATATTCGGGTTAGGTATTTGGAGAGAGAGAGAGAGTTATATATATATATATATATATATATATATATATAGAGAGAGAGAGAGAGAGAGAGAGAGAGAGATATATATATATATATATATATATATATATATATAGAGAGAGAGAGAGAGAGAGAGAGAGAGAGTGATTGGGATTCAAGTGTTTATAGTGAGACAAATATTAGGGGTTGAGTGTTGGGGATTTAGAGAGAGAGATTGAGTGTTAGGGATGTAGATAAATATATATATAGAGAGAGAGACAAATTTAGAGCTAGTGGTCTAGATAAAGAAGGAGATCCAAGGTTAGGGTTAGTATTTTAGATAGATATACATTTAGAGAGAGAAAGTATGGGCTAAGGGTAGAGAGAGAGATTAGAGATTAGCTATTTAGAGTGAGAGGCAGTTAATGGAGTACAGGGGTTTCAAGAGAAATAGATTGGGATTTAGTAGTTTAGAGAGAGAGAAGGACTAGGGGTTGGTGGTTAGGGATTTGTAGGGATATAGAGAGAGAGAGAGATTGGGGTTCATGGGTTTAGAGAGAGGTAAAATATAGGATAGGGGTTTAGAGAGAGAGAGAGAGATTGGGGGTTAAAGAGAGATATATTGGGGTTAGAGATAGAGAGATTGGGGATTGGAAATTTAAAGAGAGAGATATTGGGGGTTGGGGGTGTAGATAGAGAGAGAGAGAGAGACAAAGAGAGAGAGAGAGAGAGGTTAGGGGTCACATGATTAAATAGAGAGGGAGAGGGATATTGGGGGTTAGGTGTTTAGAGTGAGAGAGGGTGAGAGATCACATGTTAGGGGTTCGAGCTTAAGAGTGAGATATTTAGGGTTAGGGTCTAAGATAGATAGATTGATATCGAGAGAGACTAGGGTTAGGGGTTAATACATAGATATATATTGAGGGTTAGAGGTTAGGGGTTTAAATATTTAGAAAAAAATACCATGGGTTAAGGGTAGAGAGAGAGAAGAGGGGGTTTGAATTTAAGGCTTTATATGGATATATACATAAGGAGAGAGATTGACTGTTAGGGGTTTAGAGAAAGAGGGAGAGAGGTTTGAAGATAGAGAAAGATTGAGGGTTAGGTTTTAAGGGTTTATATATATAGAGAGAGATTTTATGAGTGAAGGGTAGAGAGAGAGGGAGGGATGACGATAGATATATATTTGGGATTACTGGTTATAGTGTAGAGAGAGAGAGAGAAGGGAGGGGATGTGTGTAATAGATTTAGTGAGAGAGATTTTGGGGGTTAAGGAATTAAAGGTAGAGAGAGATATTAGTAGTTGGGATTTATGAATTTACAAATATATATTGAGGATTAGAGGTATATATAGATATTTAAGGGGGGATAGAGATAGAGAGAGAGATTGGGGATTAAGGGTAGAGATAAATAGAGAGATAGAAGGATTGGGTGTTATGGGTTTTAATAGAGAGAGATAAGGGTCTAGGTGTGTAGAGAGAGAGAGGGAGATAGAAAAATTTAGAAGGGAGGGATGGAGAAATATTGGGTGTTATGGGTTTAGAGAGAGAGAGAGAGAGAGAGAGAGAGAGAGAG
>LPNX010694949.1:1651-104409 GCA_001517045.1 Pseudotsuga menziesii
CATTGACTCCTCCTTTGGTGTTCTTCTTCCAGCTTGAACCAGAGATCCTTCGCTGAAGTGTACTTTCCAATGATTTCTTTGATAGGGCTTGAGAGTCCATCCATCAAAAACTTCAATGCAACTTTATTGTCTTTCTCAACTGCTACCTTTGTCTTCTTGTTGGGTTGTTTAGGTGGTTTAACCACTATTTCCCAAACACCGAATTGTTTCAAGTAACCTTTCATTTTACTTCTCCATCCATAATAATCTGATTTCTCCAAGACTAGAACTTCATGGTCAATGAGCTTTGTTGATCCTTCCATATTGTGTCCCCAAATTCCTTCAAGCTTGCTAGGCTTATGTTGAAGGCCTCGCTCTGATACCAATTGTTAGACACAATGGATCACCGAGAGGGGGGCGATGAATCAATGAGCTTGGACTTACTTCAATTTTGAACTCTTCAAACTCTAAAATACTTAAGTCATCATTTCAAACTCAATTCAATATCATTTTCATCAACAGACTATGCATCAATAACTAGTTTACCATAGGTCATTCATCAAATAAAACACATTATCAACAACACCATGCAAGAGACACAAGATATAGTTTTGTAATATTTTATAAGTATTTCAAACGGCTACAACCATGAGGTAAATCAGCACCTACTGAAACAAAGAGCGCCAACTCCTTATCTAGGACCCTGCCTAGTTTTTATTAGATCCTACAAATAGACGTGTAACACCTCGGCTTTGACCCTGTTTGCATTAAGAATGTATATGATGTAAATATTGTATTTAATCGTGGTGTGGAGCTAAAGGTAAAATCCCCACCATCGATTTAACATTTTATGTTTTGGCAATCAAAATCGTTGCCAATGGTATTTCATGCTAGCTGACACATTATAATTTTGGCATCATGTAAATATGCAATTTAATTAAAAACTCACAACCAGCTATGTCAGTGCAACAAATAATGAGATGGGGGCATTATTTCCTAAGGATAAGGGGGGGGATATTTAACCTTTGGGGCCAATGGGGAAAATCCAAATGTTAATGGGGAATGTAAATGGGAGAACCCATCAAACAGTCAACTATCTTTCTTGTCTCATTCACCCAATCATTTAATTCTGCCAGAAATTGGTTGAAGTAGTTATTGCATGGGGATGGGAAGAGTAAGTAGTTATTGCATGGGGATGGGAAGAGTATGGGCAGGAAATTCGAATTTGGGGAAAACCCATTTTTCGGAAAAAAAACGTTTTAAACTTTTGGGGAAAGTTAACACCCAAAAGGCATGCCCATTTGGCCATACATCCACGTCCTCCATTTCCTCACACAGGGAAAGATTGGGAATTAATTTACCTTCATGTTTTTTCTGCAGTTTGTTCTTCATTCATGATTTTGGAGCTCCTGGGCACTTCACTCACGTTTTTGGAGTTGTTGTGCATTCCTCATACATGTTTTTATAGTTTCCTTCATTTTCCCCATGACTGGGAAGTTAGATTTGCAAAGCTTAGTTCCTGGGCTCTTGGCTTAACGTTTTTATTGTTGTTTCCCAGGTTGGGAATCCATTTTTGCAATGCCCAGCGAATTGCAGAAGAGGCCACGATTTATAGGTGTCTGTGGAGGTCATTTTTTCCCACGTGAAGCCAATGAACATTTGGTGAAATTGATTTTGACTCATGGGGTTGTTTTACCCACTTACCATTTCTGATTTTAGCTTCGAGGACGTTTTTGTCCATGCCCAACAGTGTAATTGTTGTGTATTGAATTCATTTTCATCCACGTTAGGGCCAAAATGTCCCTGGGATACGAATTGTTGTTGGGTGGTTGTTTCTACCCACCTTGGAAATTCATTTTGTTGCCAAATTGTTTTCCTCGACCCAAAAATTGTGTATATTATTGTGTATGCATTTGTGCTTTGGTCTGATTGAATTGGGTGTGGAAATGGGGCTTGACCAGCTTGATAAACCTAGTGTGTGAAGGAACCTCACAGACAAATCTAGGGGGCTAGTTTTCTTCTTTGCACACCCTGAATAGCACTAGAAGGGAAGGCATAGCCCAAGAGATTGTGTAGCAAAGAAGGGGATGCTTCCTTGTGTTGGGTGGGTAGATGTTTAGAAGTAAGGGTAGATTTGGTGCAAGTGTCCATAGCTCTATTGAGGAGCTCACTAGCTTAGCAGTCAGCCTATCCATCTCATTTGCAGCTTGATAAACCCAACTGTGTTGGCTTGGTTGAATTTTGTGTATCCTTGGCTACGTGTGAGCCTGCTAGAATTCTCGTATTCCTTGTGGGAATCATGCCCAACTTGGGGGTGGTAGTGTTGTTGAGATATTGATGAGCACACTAGCCTATGGCTAGGTGGAACGTTGCAACGACATACCTGGTTGCGGGACAATCTTCTTCATAAGATAAGTATTCTTGTGTTTAAATCTCTGCATTGTATTTGATTAATGAAAATGGTGAACATGTGAATTAATGGAATGGATATGCTTCCATTGTATGTTAAATGTTTATGCATCTATGCATGTATTAGTTCAATGCATTTCAGTTTATCATGTGTATGTTCATGGGAATAAGATATCCTGGATTAGATAGCAGTAACGTCGCATCCTCTCCACCCGGTAGAGGGGAGGGGACATGACAGTGTGGTATCAGAGCACACGTTGCAGCATGGGCCTCAATGGGCCATGATGAAGCAGTGATAGAGGCAATGTTACCCTCTATCTAGCAGAGGAAAAATGTGTGTGACAGGAAAAATTTCCAAAATTCTCCTAAGTGTTAGAAATTTCATATATCGACTCAATTGGCTGAGTTCTGCCGATATAGTGTCGGTTGAACTGGCTGAGTTGAGCCGACAAAGGGAAAAAAAATCCAGAAAAATTTCTAAGTGTTTTGGAATTTTACACATCAGTTGTGTTCGGTAATTTTTTCTGATACACATCGGGAAAACTTGGCAAGTCGAGCCGATGACAGGAAAAAGGAAAGAAAATTCCAAAAATTTTCCAAGTATGAATATGTCAAAAAAAATTTGGGAGTTTTTCGATGCATCTTTGATGATTTTCCGATGCATCTCGAATAAGTTTCCTATGCATCTCGGATAAGTTTTTCGATGCCGAGGAAAGAGAGAAAAATTTTGAAAATTTTCTAAGTGTTGAAAATCGAGTAAGATCGGATGAGTTTTTCGATGCATCTTGGATAAGTTTCTAACTTTATCTCAGATGAGTTCATCCGATGCCGAGGAAAGAAGGAAAAATTTCTCGGATGAGTTTCCGGTGTGTCTCGGATGAGTTTTGCTGATATGAGTTGGATGGACTCGGTAAGTTTTTCCGATACATCGGAAAAGTTTTGTGAGTTTTCCAATCGAAAGAGAAATGAAGACTCACCCAACACATCGAAAGAGTTGTCAACAGTAAACCGATGAAGCAGATGACTCGTCGGAAGGGATCTGATCGGATGAGTTGTCTGAGTTCATCCGACACATCGAGTGAGAAACATAAGTTTTTTTCGATCAGATGGGAAAAGTCGAGTTTCCAGAAACAAATTTTCAGCAGTTTTTCAATGGAATTTACAGGGACCAAAAACATGAAAAATGGCAGCGATCTTATGTGCTAGATTGCATGAAAATCCCCCTTGACCCCCCTCGTCCCCCTGAGACAGTCGTTCTTTGTGAAAAGAAAATTCTATGATTTGACAAAGTTGTCAATATATGATGTTTCGTTTCAGGTAAGTAATGTATGATTCATGTGAATGTTATGCAGCTAACAATTGTGTTATTAACACATTTTGCATAATCATAGTCACCTTCAAAGGAATTATTCCATATAGTGCAGTTCAGTAAAGTGAGTTGTGGTTCAGCCATGAAAACCTTCAACATTAATGATGCACAGGATCCCTATGTGCATGAGGAGGATGCTATGGGAGAAAATGTTCAAATTGAAAATGTTGAGACAGAGTCTAATGGGAGAATATTTCAAGAAACTCCCCCAGATTTTGCAGCCACCATGAGAAGCCTAAGGGTGGAAATGCAAAGTTACAGGGTAGATAATGAAAGATTGGTTAAGGCTCAGGAGGAGTAGAATAGGCTGAATGCAGTCATGCTGCAAAGTTTAACAGACATCCAGTGGCGTATGAAATCTGGGGATTGGATAGTAAGACCGAAAGGTAGTAAGAGCAGTACCAGAAGAAGGAAGAGATCTCCTAGTGGGTCATCTGAATCTAAAGGATCCACTGGGGATTCAAGTTCTTCATCTCACGGGAATGAGAGGAAGAGGTGTTACCATAACCATTCACTCGATGAATTTAAGAAGGCAAGGTCGCCTACCTTCAATGGTGAGATAAAGAATGGACAAGAAGTTGAAGCTTGGCTTCTTGGGATGAGAAAATATTTCCAAGTCCAAGACTAATATGGAAATATGAAAGCTAGGGTAGCCATCTTCAATTTGACTGAAAGAGCATCCATATGGTGGGACCACTTCAGACAAGTAAAGAAGATTAATGAAAGGAATATTGTGTGGAAGCAGTTCCAAAAGTATTTCAAGCAGAAGTACCTCTCTGATAGGTACTATGATGACAAGATTAAAGAGTTCCATGAGTTGAGATTGGGACAGCAGGCCATGGAAGAGTATGCCAACAAGTTCCTAGAAATTTTAAGGTATGCCAGGTGCATCAAAGATGAGAAGGTTAAGATATAGAGGTTCCTAAGTGGATTTCCTCAGTCTTACAAGGACACAATTGAGTTTTATGAACCTAGAACTCTTGAAGAAGCAATAAGGAAAGCCAAGTATTGCTGTGAGAAAAGAAAAGGAAAACTTGATTATCATATTACATGGAAGGGCAAGAAGAATGAGAAGTCTGACCAAAGGAAGAAATATTTCAAGCCTTCTAACTTCAAGAATCAGCAGAAGCATCCATCATAAGCTGTGAGTAAGCCAACTGGAGTGGTGGGAGAAAATCCAAGAGATCCACAGTAGAACAGAGAACCACTCCAATGTTGGAAATGTGGAGGAATCCACATGCACAGGAATTTTCCACTTGAGAATGAGAATGCAAGGCCATCTTACAACATTCAAGAAGAAGAAACAGTGGATCAAGTAGCAAGGACCTTCCCTGGGATTTATGCAACACTGGAGGACCGCCAGGCAGATCACCAGTAAAATGTGGTTGAAGTTGCGGGTAAGATTGTTGAGCAATATATTTCTATTTTGATTGACCCTGGTTCTAGTCATAGTTACAGTACCCCTAGAGTAGCGGAGATTTTTGCTTTTAAGAAATTAAAGCATAGAAAATCTTGGTTAGTTCATCTAGCCATTGGAACTAAGAGAAAGGTTAGTGAAGTGGTAGAAAAATGTCCATTGGTCATGAATGGACTGGTCACTTGTGTCGATTTGAATGTTCTACCACTTGGTTCCAATGATGTTCTCATTGGAATGGATTGGTTAGAAGCTCATAGGGTAAATATTGACTTCTACGATAATACTTTTGAATGTATGGATGAAGAAGGGAACCCAATAGTTGTAAGAGGTATTCTAAAGGTGGTTTCTATGAGGCAGATTTCAGAAATGCATTTGAAGAAGTTCTGTAGGAAAGGTTGCCAATTGTATGCAGCTCATATTTTGGAGGAAACAGAGAATGAAACTCCAAGGTTGGAGGACTTTCATGTGTTTCAGGAATTCAAGGATGTTTTTCCTACTGAGATTCTAGGCCTTCCTCCAAAGAGGGACATTGATTTCATAATTGAACTTGTGCTAGGAGCAGCACCAGTGTCCAAGACACCGTACAAAATGAGTACACCGGAAATTCTAGAATTGAAGATGCAACTGCAATAGTTGCTGGAGAAGAAGTATATCAAGTCGAGTGTGTCTCCTTGTGGAGCACCAGTTCTATTTGTAAAGAAGAAAGATGATACACTCAGGTTGTGTATTAATTACAGACAACTTAACAAAGTCACTATGAAGAACAAATATCCTTTGCCTAGGATTGATGACCTCTTTGATCAAATGAGAGGAGAAAATGTATTTTCCAAGATTGACTTGAGGATTGGTTACCATCAGGTGAGAATCAAGGATGAAGACATTCATAAGACAACCTTAAGGACAAGGTATGGAAATTATGAGTTTGTAGTGGTATTATTTGGTCTCACAAATGCACCAGCTACATTTATGTGCCTTATGAATAGTGTCTTCAGCAGGTATTTGGACAAGTTTGTTCTTGTTTTCCATGATGGCATCCTTATTTATTCTAAGAATGAGGAAGAGCATGAAGAACATCTGAGATTGACATTGTAATTGCTCAGGGAGAATTAGTTAAATGCAAAGTTGAGCAAGTGTGACTTTTATAAAGATAGGATTCATTATTTGGGTCACATTATCTCAGATGAGGGTATATCTGTAGACCCTAAGAAAATTGAGGCCATTACGATTTGGCCTACTCCAAGAAATGTAACAGGTGTAATATATTTGATGGGACTTGCAAGATACTACAGGAGATTCATTGAGGGATTCTCCAAGGTTGCACATCCAATCACTTCTTTGCAAAATAAGGGAATAAAGTTTGAATGGACACCGAGGTGTGAAGAAAGCTTCCAGCAGTTGAAGAATATTCTCACAAGTGCACCAGTCTTGAAGATGGCAGACCCAGAAAAAGATTTTGTGGTGTGTACTAATGCATGTGGTCAAGGGTTGGAGGAGTCATTATGCAGGACAAGCACGTGATATGTTATGAATCAAGAAAGTTGAAGGAACATGAGAAAAACTATGCCACTCATGATCTAGAGCTTGCAGCCATAGTACATGCTCTTAGGATGTGGAGGCATTACTTGATGGGCAGAAGATTTGATATAAGGATAGACCATTGTGGTTTAAAGTATTTGTTTGATCAACCTACTCTAAATGCTAGGAAAGCGACATGGCTGTAGTTTTTATGTGAGGTTGATTCTGAAATCAAGCACATAAAGGGAAAAGAGAATAAATTAGCTGATACACTAAGCAGGAAGGTGCAGGAAATGCATGTGGAATCCATTAGTATTTGTCAATCGGAGTTGAGGCAGCAGATTGTAAATAATGTTGCTCAAGATGAATTGTATGCACAGGTGAAAGACAAATTGCAGCAGCAAAGTCTTGAGAAGAGGTATGAGGGATATAAATTGGAAGAAGATGGACTTCTTACCTATAAGAACAGAATTTATATTCCAAATGTAGCATATTTGAGGAGAGCTGTTATGGATGAAATCCATCAAGCTCCATATTCTAGTCACCCAGAATATCAGAAGATAATTGCTACAGCCAAAAAGCAGTAGTTTTGTCCAGGAATGAAAAAGGACATGGTTAAGTACATTTCGAGGTGCATGAAATGTCAGCATGTAAAGGTTGAGCATCAACACCCTGCAGGTTTGTTGTAGCCTTTTCCAGTTCTAGAATGGAAATGGGAAGTTATTTCCATGGACTTTATTATAGGATTTCCAATGACTTGGAGACAACATGATTCCATCATGGTTGTGGTGGACAAGTTGACAAAGGAAACACCTTTTATACCGGTTAAGTCTACGCATAAGACCGATGACATTGCTAAAATATTCATGAAGGATATTTTCAAATTGCATGGATTGCCTAAGGCAATAGTCTCTGACAGAGATGTCAAGTTCACTTCCAATTTTTGGAGTGGGTTGTTTGCAGACTTGGGTATGAATTTGAACTTCAGCACTGCCTAGCATCCTCAGATTGATGGGAATACAGAAAGAGTGAATCAAGTTCTTGAAGACATGCTTCGCATGTATGTGATGGATAAACCAACCAAGTGGGAAGATTATCTACACTTGGTAGAGTTTTCTTATAACAATGGACAGCAAGCATAAAGGGGATGAGTCCATATGAATCTTTGTATGGTAGAAGGTGTAGGACACTAGTGACTTGGGATAATCCAATGAACAGGGTTGTGCTTGGTCCAGAATTGCTCAAGGAGATGGAGCAAGAGGTTGTAAAGATCAGGCAGAATCTGAAAGAAGCCCAAGACAGACAGAAAAGCTATGTAGATAAGCATAGGGTGAACAGAGAGTTTAGTGTTGGAGATCATGTTTACCTTAGAGTGAGGGCAAAGAAGAGTTCATTGAAGCTTGGAATTTGTGCCAAGCTATCACCAAGATATTGTGGGTCTTTTGAAGTGCTTGAAAGAATAGGGCCAGTTGCATATAGACTTGCATTTTCTGCTAGCACTAGAGCTCATAATGTTTTTCATGTTTCTTTGCTTAAGAAATATGTACATGATCCTAACCATGTGATAAATTGGCATGTGATTCAGGTGGAACCCGAGGGAGAGTTCCAAATCGAGCTAATGTGCATCCTCGACAGGAAGGTCGCAATGCTCTGGAACCGAGCCATAGGGAAGGTAAAGGTGCAATGGGAGCACTACGGTCTTGAAGAGGCTATGTGGGAGCTAGAGTAGTGCCATATGATTGGCACATCCATTTTTGTTCAATTCTGCGGAGCACTGAGGCAGTACTAGTGTAGCATTTTTGTTCAATTTTGTAAAGCAATGAGGACAGTGTTGTTGAAGGGGGGGAATGGAACACCCTGATTTTGACCTCATTTGCATTAAGAATGTATATGATGTAAATATTGTATTTAATCATGGTGTGGAGCTAAAGGCAAAATCCCCACCATCAATTAACGTTTTATGTTCCAGCGATTAAAATCGTTGCCGATGGTATTTCGTGCTAGTCAGCACATTATAATTTTGGCATCATGTAAATAGGCAATTTAATTAAAAACCCACAACCAGCTATGTCAATGCAACAAATAATGAGATGGGGGCATGATTTCCTAAGGATAGGGGGGGGGGGGATTTAACCTTTGGCGCCAATGGGGAAAAGCCAAATGTCAATGGGAGAACCCATAAAACAGTCAACTACCTTTCTTGTCTCATTCACCTAATCACTTGATTCTGCCAGAAATTGGTTGAAGTAGTTATTGCATAGGGATGGGAAGTGTATGGGCGGGAAATTCGAATTTGGGGAAAACCCATTTTTGGGGAAAAACGTTTTTGACTTTTGGGGCAAGTTTACACCCAAAAGGCATGCCCATTTGGCCATACATCCACGTCCTCCATTTTCTCATGCACGGAAAGCTTGGGAGCTGATTTACCTTCACGTTTTTGTCTGCAATGTGTTCTTCATTCACGATTTTGGATCTCCTGGGCACTTCACTCACATTTTTGGAGTTGTTGTGCATTCCTCATCCACATTTTTACAGTTTCCTTCATTTTCCCCATGACTAGGAAGTCATATTTGCAAAGTTCAGTGCCTGGGCTCTTGGCTTGATGTTTTTATTGTTGTTTCCCAGGATGGGAATCTATTTTTGTAATGCCTAGCGAATTGGAGAAGAGGCCATGATTTCTAGGTGTCTGTGGAAGTCGTTTTTGCCCACGTGAAGCCAATGAACATTTGGTGAAATCGATTTTGGCTCCTGGGGTTGTTTTACCCACTTACAATTTCTGATTTTAGCTTCCAGGACATTTTTGTCCACTCCCGGCACTATAATTGTTGTGTATTGAATTCATTTTTGGCCACGTTAGGGCCAAAACATCCCTGGGATATGAATTCCTGTTAGGGGGGTGTTTCCACCCACCTTGGCAATTCATTTTGTTGCCAAACTGTTTTCCTCAACCTAGAAACTGTGTATATTGTTGTGTATGCATTTGTGTTTTGGTCTATATTGAATTAGGTGTGGAAATGGGACTTAACCAACTTGATAAACCTAGTGTGTGAAGGAACCTCACAGATAGATCTAGGGGCCTAGTTTTCTCTTTGCACACACTGAATAGCGCTGGAAGGGAAGGCATAGCCCTAGGGACTGTGTAGCAGAGAAGGGGATGCTTCCGTGTGTTGGGTGGGTAGATGTTTAGAAGCCAAGCTAGATTTGGTGCAGGTGTCCATAGCTCTGTTGAGGAACTCACTAGCTTAGCAGTTAGCCTATCCATCTCATTTGCTGCGTGATAAACTTAACTGTGTTGGCTTGGTTGAATTTTTTGTATCCATGGCTACATGTGAGCCTGAAAGAGTTCCCTTATTCCTTGTGGGAATCATGCCCAGTTCGGGGGTGGAAGTGTTGTTGAGATATTGATGAGCACACTGGCCTATGGTTGGGTGGAACGTTGCAGCAACATAGTTGGTTGCAGGACAATCTTCTTCATAAGATAAGTATTCTTGTGTTTAAATCTATGCATTGTATTTGATTAATGAAAGTGATGAACATGTGAATTAATGGAATGGATATGCTTTCGCTATATGTTAAATGTTTATTCATCTATGCATGTATTAGTTCAATGCATTTCATTTTATCATTTGTATGTTCATAGGAATTAGATATCCCAGATTAAATAGCAGTAACGTCACATCCTCTCCACCCAGTAGAGGGCCGGGGACGTGACAAGAGGGATACAAGACCCAACTTGTATTACAAGTAAATATTTGTCTCATTACATCATCACAATCATCACAAACACATCATCCTCTTTTCTATAAACATGTCATCAATCTGTTCATAGGCAAATCATCATAATGTTGTTAGCACATCCTCATTATGTCCACCAGCGTCTTGAATTCATGATTTTACTCCATGCATTTCATCAATTACACATCATCGTTGTAATGTCAATATTCAAATCTGCCAATTTTTCAACTCTGTCACAAGCATGTCATCAGTTTGTCCACATCATCTTTTTGTCCATCACCATATCCTTATTTAGCATCATGTCTTCATTTCAGTATCCTATCTACCTCGGTTTATCCCAAAACTCAAAGATACATGACTTCTTTGTACCAAATACTTTCTGTAACCCTAAGCACTGCCAAAAGAACCAAACTTTGTAGAGGAAGTGTAAACCTTATCATACACTCAGACTGCTGTTAAATAAAATTTGAAATCAATCTAGTCATTTTTTTACTGGTCCTTCACCATCGAAAAAACCTTAGACTACTAATCCAAAACTCAAGTCTGCAAACTTCGAATTGTGGAGAAGGAAGAGGTTAGACCTTAGACTTTGAGAAGGAACCCAAAATGAGGTTATCCTCTAATTTTCCTTTTAAAAATCGGGACTGTTCACCTAGCGGCAAAAGGTTTGTTCTCCTATAACGGAAATTCGGGACTGTCACTCAGCAGCAAACAAAAACATAAGAATTAATCTATAATTATGTGAACCTTCATTTGTTCATACCCTCGGATCTGAGGCTACAAAAGTCCACCTTTTTTACCTGAAAACAAATCTCAGAGCAGATGTTTCTTCACACGAAAATCCTTACACAAAATAGAACACGTGATAGGGTATTTATATTGATTTTCCATGATAGTTTGGAGCCGACCTGTCATAGGAATAATTTTATTTTTATTAGGAGTCGACTTCACAAAATCTATTTCAAATTTAATTTTGGGAGGCCTACTTTGTTACCAGTTTAATTTTTGTGTTGTCCTCATCAAATACTCAAACTTTCTTGTCTTCAACCTTGTCATTAAGCCATCCAATTCCATGTCATCATACTTGCTCGTCATGTCACTAATGCCTTGCATAAAAAATTTCTTTGTCCTTGTCTACCTTGTCTATTTTCTTTAATGTATTGTCTCCTTCGTGTCTACATGTCCTTCATTGTCAACATGTGTGTCCTTGTTCCATGTCTTCATGTACCAATTTATTCTTTGTTTGCTTTCCTTTTTCATCTTGTCAAGCTTTGCTTGATCTTTTCCATGTCCTCTTCTTCATCCTTTGTTTCCATGTCTTCCACGAACTTGTTCTTTTTAAGTCTTGCTTGATCTTTGACCTTATCATTTTTTCTTGCCTTCTCCAAGTCTTAATGCACAATGTATGTGGGTACGAGGTATGTATTTACCGATCCCTAGGGCCATATTCAAGACTCCATGACCCCAACAAGTCACAAATGACCACAGAATGGGTCATTTGGCCATGCCCCATGTCATTGTCAATTGTTTGCTGGCTATGTCATCACTTCAACCTTTGTCATTAATGCTGTTATCAATGACAATCATATTCATCAAAGACTTTGGCGGAGAGAAGGTCCCATTTTTCAAAATGTCAAATCATTCAACTTCAAATAGAAGTTAAAAGCATATAGTTTAAGAAAAAAATGGTGGAGTGAGTGGCTAGGTAGATACGGTGGAGACTTTGGTGGAGAGAAGGTTGGGGGGTTGATCCTCCCTGACACTAAAATTTTGGAAAACTAAACCATTAAAAGGTAGCTAACTAGACTGCCACATGGCAGCCTCCGATTGGTCCACTTGGCTCCCATATGGACTGCCACTTGACCTGATTTTCCACATGGCGCTCTGTGGTAGTGCCACATCAATGTCGTACATGCCACATGCCACCCTTGTAGTGGTGGCACCCTTTTTTTCCAAATTTACCTGTTTTGTCGTAAATTCATAACACAATATCTTTAACGTTCAGAGTCCAATTGAGGTAAAACAAATGTCGCTAGAAATATCTTGTCGGGCTCCACACAACTACAAGCTTGTGTTCACAATTTGAAGACTTTAATTTTGATTTAACTCGGGCATCCTCTTGGATCAAAGGTAAGGAGCATCTATTGCTAGGTTCCTAGTTTTCCTTCATAAGTAGTCATCTAAGAGCCTAATAGTGTGAGGATGACATGTAAGGCTATTTTCAAGTCCATCCATTAAGGTGAAAGCATATCATCTTTCTGTCAAAGGCACATTATGTTTATTTGCATGTCATTTTTGTTTTCATGTATTTCTTGAGACTAACATCTTCATACTACTCACAATGTATGGGCTTCACCAGGTTGAACCTCGAACGTTGAGAGAAGCATAGGGTCTCGGAAACATTGTGTTATCAAGGGTCTAAGTTATGTTTTTTTGTACTAATTACTATCAAGCTCCAAATTCTTAATAATAAAAACTCGTGTGCATAACCATGTCCTTGTCTCATCATTTTTATCTTCAGCTAAACTAGGGAGAAGGGGACAAGGAAAATAGAGCGAATAGCGTAGGAAACATGGGATAAGGTTCATCAACACTAGGATCAATAGGTAGTATGGTTTTTATTTCTATGTTATTCAACCTTTTTCAAACTCGAAATATTATGGAATGTGCATATTATTCTTTCCAACTTTTACATATTTAACAAATTTTCTCTGCCTAGGTGTTTCACTTTCTGATTTTTTTTCGGAAAAGTAACTAGCTACTAAATTCAGGTTTGAGTGCTCTTTAATATAACACAGATTATTAAGTCAATAGTTTCATATTCATAAGAATCTCATGGCTTGAAGATAATATCTCACATAAGTGTTTATTTTATGCACACCATAAAACAAAATTATTTACATTGTAGATAAGCACCAGCTAAGCGATCTAAAGTATACATCTTAATTTTTTAATAAGTTTCATTCCCTCAACTAATGTCATCAATTGTATTCCTTAGCAGATAATTTGTTCATTTACATTTTCAAAATTATTACATACTTTGTTTAGTTTATCTTTTGTATATAGTTGTTGTTATTTAGTTATTCACTTATTTATTTTCATTTCATTTCGTTCATTTCATAAATTACATTGCTCATCATGTGTGTGTTTGTGTGTAATCGACTAACATTTTCAATTCAAATTATAATGACGGCTTTAAGCATCACTGGGGTTTCCATCTCCATATTCCCCTTGACTATCCCTCCAAGGTGTCCCTTCAATGTTGTTACCTGAATCAATCTAAGCATCAACACATTCTTCTTGAGAATATGTGTTTTTCATCATGAAGGATGGGAGTGCATCCTTGCGGGAAAATTTCCTCAAAATCAATGATATCAGAGAACATTGGTTGGCCATTTATTAGAAGATGGAACCTGAAGACATGGTGGTAATCATGTTGAAAATATTACAATATTCTTATGAGCACTTTATTGAGACCCTAAACATTACAACTACAAATGTTGACCTGAAGTTTAATTTGTTATGTAGTAAGCTCTTACAACAAGACAAATGGAAGAAACAATTTAGTAGCAATAATGAAGAAAAGGGTACAAAAATAATGTGTAATTAGTGTTAAGGGCAAAGGAAAGTGGGAAAAGAAGAAATATCAAGGAAACTATGAAAATGCAACGAAGAGTTTGAAGAATATCACATGCCATTAATGTGTCAAGGTGGGACATATGTAGAAGCACTACAAAAAGAGGTTGGATTAAAAATTAAAAATTAAAAAAAAGGAGGGCCATAGTAAAAGGGACATGTCACAAAGCATACAGAGAAGGAATCATCCGTCTATGTATTCGTGGCCAAGAGACAAGCATATTGTTGAAGGTTTTGTAACTTCGGAATATATTCTTCTTCTATTATTGATGCGTCATGTTGTATTATTATTGTATTCCATTTTTGAATATTATTATTGTAATAAATCATGTAAATTACCTTGAAAGAATCAATGTAAACCCCTTTAGTTGGGTGGTCCCAAAAGATTCTAGAAAGAACATATTATATTGTACTATTGTAAAGTCATCCCTAGAATATTAGCAATTCAACACCATAAGAAAAAAAGTAACTTGGAAAACATGTGTAAACAGGAGCTCCCCTCATTTGGACACATCACTCACTCGAGCAATTCACTAGTGAGAGAAGAAGAAGAAGAAGATCGCTTAGGAGATAAGAGTAGCTCCTTGTAAAATATATCTTGTTCTTGGGTTTTCTATCTCGTCTTATTCTTTGGATATTTGTGTGGAAGATAATTTAGCTCTTGGTTGTGATAAAATACATTACACTTACTGATGAATCTATATTGAAGAAGTTTGTTGGGTTTTCTTCCCTATTACGGTTTCCTAGAGGAAAATCTTTATGTGTTTTTGTGTTGTTGTTCTTGTCTTTCTTTCAGTGATCCTATTGCATATGGTTATTATATTATGCTGCAATTTGTTTGAATATCTAACATAACCATTGTTAAAGTATAAAATTCTAACATGCTATTAGGACCATCTTGAAAAATGTCATTGTGCAGCCGTAACTAACGAAAGTTGGAAACTAGGGTTTCATGTTCCAGGTCACTTTCCTCCATATATTAGTTGAAAAAGGAGGTCTAATCAACTTTCTATAAGAGGACACATATTCCTGTGGAGGTAGGTTCTAGTTCTGAGGATTTTTTATTTTTTCCCTAACATTATTGTCGAGAAAACTAGGGAATCCAATATTTTGCAATTATGTCGAAAAATCCAGAAAAAGAAGGCCATTGCTCGGCTCACCTTCAAAAGACACATCTCTCTCTCCAATCAGATTTACAAGATTCCAAAGTTGGAAATTAAAGTTTCTTTGTCAAACCCTATAATCAACCAGAAGCAGTTTTCCAGAAGGCATTGAAGCACGCACTTGGTTGGAGCACTCTCAATTGTAAGCACTATTATAATTATTTCCATTTGAGGTTCTCACTTTATCAGGACGACAAACAATACCAATCCTGAGGATAAGCTTGAAGGAATTGAAAACTTCTGGGCATGGAAGTATAGAGTGCTTCTTATACTAGAAGAACATAATTTGGTAAACTATGCCAAAGAAGAAGTTGCAGAGCTAGAGGGAGATGAAAACAAAGATAAACACAAGGAGAATATGGTCAATGCCAAGAGGATCATTACTGACTCCATCAAGGATCACTTGATCCCACATGTTTCATCCTTGAAGACTCCCAATGAGATGTTTGATGTGTTGACCAACTTGTATGAAGGAAATAACATCAATAGGAATATGACCTTGAGAACTCAATAGAAGGGTGTGAAGATGTAGAACTCAGAAAGTATACAGTATTATTTCACAAGGATCTCCCGAATCAAAGAACAACTAGAATCTGTTGGATAAAATTTTGAAGCAATAGAAGTGGTGATGACTATTTTGAATGGCCTCCCAAGATCATGGGAATCATTCATTAAAGGCATTTGTGCTAGAAGAAATCTCACCAAAATCAATAGACTATGGGAAGAATGCACATGAGAACAATCTATCTTTGTAGCAAGAAAAGAGAAGATGGGTGAAGATGACAATAAAGCCCTAAAAACTTGTTCCAAGAAGGGAAAGGTCAAGAAAGAAGAACACTCTCACAAGAATCCTAGAAGATTCAAAAAGAAGGACTACTCAAATTTCAGATGTTAATCTTGTAATGAGAAGGGACATATTGCAAGAGATTTCCCCAAGAGAAAAGGCCATGCAAAGAAAGGAAAGGATAATGGGTATCATGCTCATGCTACAGAAGTTGATGAACCAATTTAGAAAAAATGTAGAGAATACTCCTCCAATGATGAATAGTATGTCTTGATTTCAACACTCACATGTACGGTTACTCCTCGAAGAAATATTTGGATTGTTGATAGTGGTGCTTCCAAGCATATGACAAGTTTCAATCTCTCTTTCACCCACTTTACAGAAGAAGAATCGCCTCACAAGGTGAAACTTGGAGATGATTAACAATATACCACAAAAGGGGTAGGAGAAGCATCCTATGAGCTAGACTCAGGAAAACCTATCAAGATGAAATATATTCTCTATGTATAGGGATTGAAGAATAATCTCCTTTCCATATCAATCCTAGATGTGAAATGATTCAGACTTGCATTTTTTGATGGAAAAGTACTCATGTAGCCAAGAGGTAAGACTTTTGTTGATGCAGTAGTAATTGGAGAGCAAGAGGGAAGCTTGTACAAATTGAAAGGTCAATCAAAACAAGCTTTGGTTCATGAGACAAATGGAATAAAGTGAACTATGGAACATAATTCTTTCACATATACACTATAAGGAATTATCAATCGTAAGCAAAGTGGTACAGGTCTGCCACATCTATAGACAAAACATGAAGGTGTTTGCAAAGGATGTGTACAAGGGAAGAATGTGAAGAAACCATTTCCAAGTAGTGACAACAAAGTGAAGGAGATCCTGGGGATTGTACAGTCATATGTATGTGAACCTATATCGTCCAACTCTCTAAGTGATTATGCATATTATGTTTCTTTTATAGATGATTATTCCTGCAAAACTTGGATTTACTTTTTGAAGACAAAAGATGAAGTGTTTAGTAAGTTCAAAGTATTTAAATCCCTTGTAGAAAATCATACTAAAAATAAAATAAATACTTTGAGATCAACTAATGGTGATAAATTTACTTCAGAAAGTGTCAAAACTCTATGTAAAGAATCTGAGATTAAGAGGGAGTTGAGAACTCCCTACAATCCACAACAAAATGGTGTTAAAGAAAAGAAAGAACATGACAATAAGGGAAGCAGTGAAAGCCATGATCCATGATCAAGATCTTTCGTTGCACTTATGGGTTGAACCAATAAGAACAATCGTTTATGTCCAGAATAGAACACCACATCGTGTACTAGAAAACAAAACACCATAAGAGATGTTCACATGAGAGAAACTAGAAGTCAACCATCTCAAAATATTTGGTTTCCCAGTATACATACATATTCCCAAAGAGAAGAGAACAAAGTTGGATCCTTCAAGAACGAAGGGAATCTTCATCGGATACAATGATACATCGAAGGCATGCAAAGTCTATATATTGGGCTTCAAGAAAATCGATACTAGCAGATATGTTACCTTTGACAAGGATACAACTTTTAGTAGATCGAGGCAGATTCAGTCTGATGAAGCACATGAAGAAGACCTGAATCTCCCAGAGTTAGAGACATAGTTATGGAAGAGATAATTCCAAAAGAACATGAATACCATGATATGACTGAGCAACAGAGACCTGTAGATCCACCCTGAGAGGTGAACACACACAAGAGAAGACCAACTTGGGAATGAGAGATCATCCAAGATGCAGAGAAGTATGGTGCTCCAGATGGGACTTTCAGAGAAAGCAAGGGACCTCAACCATACTCTAGCTGTGTAGCATTGTTATGTGACATCATTGATGTAGAGCTTTCCATCTATGATGAAGCAACCGAGAAGAAAGAGTGGAAGGATGCTACGATCGAAGAGTACTAGTCGATCATGAAGAATGATGTTTGGGATGTGGTTATGAGACCTTAAGGGAATTCAATAGTGTCTTCCAAATGGATCTACAAGATAAAGCATGCAGCAAGAAACAATATCGAGAAATACAAGGAAAGATTCGTGGTTTGTGGCTTCTCCCAGAAAGAAGGCATAGGCTATGAGGAGATATTATTTACTGCAGCTAGATACACTTTGATTAGACCTATACTTGTGATAGCTGTAGTGATGAAGTGGAAGGCACACCCGATGGACCTGAAGATTTCCTTCCTAAATGGTGTAGTAGAAGAGGAAGTGTATGTGGAGTAACCACTAGGATTTCAGACACATGTGTGCATATTAAAGAAGTCTTTGTATGGTTTGAAGCATGCACCTAGGACATGGTACAACATGATAGATGGTTTTCTGATGAGTTTGGGCTTTACCAAGAGTAAAGAGGATTCCAACCTTTGCTTCAAGGTTGAGGATGGAAAACCAGTGATGCCACTGTTGTTTGTAGATGACCTATTCCTAACAGCTGACGAGAAGCTCATTGCAAAAACAAAGAAGAAGCTTTACACAGAGTTTGAAATTAAATACCTAGGTGTGATGCACTATTTCTTAGGTCTTGAAGTGTGGTCGAGTCTAGATGATATTTTCCTTAGTCAGCGAAAATATGCAACAAATATTCTGAAGATATTTGAGATGATGGATTGTAAGGGCATAGCCACACCAATAGCATCGAACTTGAATTTGTTGTGTGATACTACTTCAGAGATAGTTGATGCCATGTATACATGCATATGATTGGTTCATTGATGTACTTGTTAAACATAATGTTAGATATATGTTTTGTGGTGAACACGTTGAGGAAGTGCATAGTAGAGCGGAAAGACATGTTCACCTGATTACTGCAAAGCATGTGTTGAGGTATTTGAAGGGTATGATTAAGTATGGGATCAGATATTCGATGGATCAAAGGATTAGCCTACAAGGCTATGTTGATTTAGATTGGGTTGGTAGTGTCATAGATAGGAAGAGCACTTCAAGGTGCTACTTAAGTTTGTGGTCTGGAATTATTTCCTAGTTTAGCGAAAACCAGACAAGTGTGGCACTAAGTTCAGCCAAGGAAGAATACATTGTGGCTTGATCATCTAGTTGTCATATAGTGTGGCTTTATAAGTTACTTGCATGATTGTTTTATCTCGATTTAGAGGAAACTTTTGTGTTCTGTGACAACCAGAGTTGTGTGAAGTTGTCTAAGAACCCTATGTTTCATGACAAGTCGAAGCACATCGATATTAGGAAAACTATATCATGGATATGGTGCATAAAAAAGTAGTGAAGCACCAGTATATTGCAACGAATGTGTGAATAACCAATGTGTTGGAAAAGCTTTTATCAAGAGTGAAACGACAAGCTTAGAGTTGTCCATATTGGTGTCAATTATAAGAGGGAGTGATGAGTCCCAGATGCATACTGGTGGTATTCATATTTAGCATGAAAAAGTGTCGGCACTATGGAAGACAAATGAAATTTACATCTAGCATGAAAAAGGGTTGGAACTGTAAATATGTGCATCAAACACGAAAAAGGGATATCACTATAGAGTTGTGTGAGATTTTCATCCATCGTGAAAAAGGGTTGGCACTATAAATATGTACATTCAGCATGAAAAAGGATTGGCACTGTAAAGATGTGCATCCAACATGAAAAAGGGTAGGAACTATAGATATGCGTAAGATTTACATCCAATATGAAAAAGGGTTAGCACTATAAATATGTGCATCCAACATGAAAAAGGGTTGGCACTGTAGAGATGTGTGAGATTTACATCAAGCATGAAAAAATGTTGGAATTGTAAAGATGTGCATCCAACATGAAAAAGGGTTAGCAGTGCAGATATGTGTGAGATATGCATCCGACGTGAAAAAGGGTTGGCACTGCAGAGACATGTGAGTTATATATCCAACATGATAAGGGATGGCATTGTAGATATATGTGGGATCTACATCCAACATGAAAAAGGGTTAGCATTATAGAACTTAATATGATGTTTAGATTCGAGAGATGTCAATAGTCAATGATTTAAGTACAGAGTTGCAGCAGCTATGTTGATGATGATCATCATGGTAGAAGAATACCTTCCTTATTAAGAGGGAGTGTTGAAGATTGTGTAACTTCAGAAGACATTCTTCTTGTATTATTGATGTGTCATGTTGTATTATTATTGTACTCCCTTTTAGGATATTATTATTGTAATCAATCATGTAAAGTGCCTTGAAATAATTAATGTAAACCCCTTTAGTTGGATCAACCTAGAAGATTCTAGAAAGACCACATTATATCGTACCATTGTAAAGTCGGCCTTGGCAGATTAGTAATTCATGCCCATAAGGAAAAATTCACTTGGAAAAAATGTATAAATAGGAGAGGCATTCCCCTCATTTGGACACATCACTCACTCAAGAAATTCGCTAGTGAGAGAAGAAGAAGAATAAGTTTGTTTGGGAGAGAAGAGTAGCTGCTTAGAGAAGACATCTTATTCTTAGGTTTTCTATCTTGTCTTATTCTCAGGATCTTTGTGTGGAAGAGCATTTAGCTCTTGGTTGTACTATAAGATCTTTCACTTACTAATGAAACTATACTAAAGAAGTTTGTTGGGTTTTATTCTGTATTAGGGTTTTCAGAGAAATAATTGTGTGCTCTTGTGCCAGTGTGCTTGTCTTTCTTTCAATGATCCTATTGTATATATTTATTGTATTATGTTGCAATTTGTTTGAATATCTAACATAACCATTGTTAAAGTATACAATTCTAACATGTATTAGGTCAAATCATCTACTTGGTACATAGATTCAAGTATATTCTAACACTTCACCAATAGGTTTAAGGATTGATTCAAGGAGCACATTGCTTACTCCTTTAAGGATTCAATGATATTTGGTGTCGGGGAAGAGATCACAACATTCATAAAATGGAATGTGCATATTTTCTTTGGAGGGAAAATGTTGGTTTTCTTCAATGTATATTATGTATTAGGAATGGAGCTTATTCCACCCTCAACTTGAGTTGGACTATAAGGTGTTAACCCCATCTAGGTGTCAACTTTAGCAATCATAAATTCTATAGAGTTGTCAAGGAGACCAAGAATACTATATCTTTTCGTGTGGACAATCATGAATTGTTTAAAGTAGTTGTGATTGGACAGATCAAGGAGCTTGCAATGGTAACCACAAATGCATCAAATTTAAGTACACTTCGACATTGGTTATATGTGCACCTAATTTTGATCTACCTTTTTCATATGGATTGAGGTAATCTGGTAGATGGACATCTTCATATCCAATAACAAATATAGGGTGTTTTTAGATCTTTCTAAGAGAGAAATAAGCATAGAGCACCACTTGAGGAAGGAGAATCCTAGAAACAAAACAAAGTCCTTCAGTTGGTTCATGTAAACATTTGTGGATCGTTGAACATGGAATCCATCACTAGTGTTAGGTATTTCCTTCTATTTGTCGATGACTATAGTAGGAAAATGTTTTTATGTTTCCTTATTTTTCTTGAGTACTACAATAGGTAAATATAGGTGTATTTCTTGAAATTGAAAGATGAAGTGTTTAATGAATTTCAAAAGTTTCAAGCATTAGAAGAAAAAAGAGTTATGATGTCACCTTAGCACTCTTGTTTCTAATGATAATAGAGACTTTTGTTCCAAATAGTTCAATAACGTTTACAATAAACAAGGGATAAAAGGACAATTCATTGCATTCTATTTTCCATAATAGAATGGTGTGATTGAGAGGTGGAACCATGCTATAAAATAGACGGCCGTGTGTAAGATGGACAACATGTATGTTCCAAATAGATTTTGGGATGAGGAAGTGTTAACAATACTATATCTACTAAATAGATCTCTAATTATCGTGGTGAATCAAAATATCCAAAAGGAAGCATGGTCTAGGAGGAAGCCTTGACTTGGTCATCCTAGGGTATTTAGTTCATATTCCCATGCCTAGATTCTAGATGAGAAAAGAACCAAGTTAGACCATAAGAGAGAGAAATTGATGATCAAAGGGTACAACGACATATATAAATCTTATAATATGGTTGATGTTGACACCAATATTTTGATCTTCAATAGCTATGGTATAGTTGATGAATAAGTTCAACCTTTCAAAGATTCTTTAGATTTCAAAATTAGCATAGAAAAACCAGTTGTGGTGAAGGATACAGTTGTCAAGCTTCAAGAACCTCCACCTAAAATGAGAAAATATTTTGAGCATATGAAGTATACAATAATTTTCGATGCAAACAACACATATTAGCACTCATATGACATAAATAGAGGTAACCTAAGTCGCAGTGACAATACTAACTTAGATGAGGAGAGCCCCAAGAAGAGTCCAAAGAGGTGGCTCAACGCCATTACGTATATTTGGGTGGGTGAAATGATTGAGGGATGATAATTAAGGGGAAAGAGAAAGCATAAAACAAACATGGTAAAATGTGTTTTCATGGCCAATGTTAAGGGAGTTAATGAGTCATAGGTGTTCAAGGAGGGAACAAGGAAATTGAATGCAACGCCATGGAAACCAAACATGAGATTCTAATAAAAAATCAAACTTGGAATCTCATAGATATTCCACTAGGAAAGAGACCTGTTAGTTACGAATGGGAATATACGGTCAAGCACAAGGCAGATGGCACACTTGTCAAGTATAAGGCACAATCATTAGAGGAAATTTGAGGTCTAAAATGGGCCTCCTAAGGAAAATAATAAATGAATAGTTCAAATAATAAAATAATATTATAAATTTTGAATGAAAAGACACAAAAACTACTTTTGGTTTTCATAATTTCAACTTATCTCCATGTGGTTTTACTCAAATTTCGAGCGGGAGCACTCAATTGATGCAAAATTTCAAGTAACGTGTTTTTTAATGTATTTCTCATTTTTCGCGATGCAAGATTCATCAAAAATATGCAATGTGGTACTCGTTGGATGCAAAATTGAATTTCGCATCCAACGAGTGCTCCCGCTCATAACATGTTTTTTAAATTATTTCTCACTTTTTCGCAAGACATGGTCCATCAAAAATATATAGCGTGGGCTTGGATGTGGAATTGAATTATGCATCCAACGAGTGCTCCCGCTATAAATTTAAGTTAAATCACAAGGAGATAAGTTTAAAATATGAAAACAAATAGTAGTTTTTTTTATGACAAGTATGCCAAGTCAACCATTATGCCATAACTCGGTTTCTTCAAATTCTATTGGTTATTGAATTTCAATGCATCAATGGATCGTTTTCTTATAAGGCCCATCTTAGACCCCAAATTTCCTCTAATGTGGTTGCAAAAGTGTTCTCTCGATGAGAGGGAATCGACTATGAATATAACTTTTTTACTACATAAAATATTAGCATCATTCAATTATTTATATCCATGGTAGAGAAATTTAGTTGGAAGGTCGATCAAATTGATGTAGAGAATGCCTTCCTCAATGGAGAATTGGAAGAACAAGTGTACACATATCAACTACAAGGATTCCAAGTTCCAAGGTAGGAGCATCTTGTAATTTGCACACCAAAGAAGGTTATATATGGCCTAAAGCAGGAACCCAAAGCATGGTACATTAAAATTAACAAGTACTTGGACGAAAAGGAGTTCTACTAGAGTTTTTTAGATTCCAATATGTACGTCAAAAGAATTTGTAATGATACCATTCTACTAGGCATATATGTAGATGACATTATTATTACAAGTAGTGAGGCAAGTGTTATTGAATAGATCAAAACTGATATGAGTAAATTTTTAATATGATTAATATAGGCCTCCTACATTATTTTCTAGCTGTAAAATTTTGGCAGACAATAGCATTTTTGTCTTAAAAAAAATATGTTAGGACTTTTCTTAACCTGTTCAAAAAGACATATTGAAAAATATCATCTACATATATGGAGAAAGGGTTGAAGCTTTCATCCAAGACTAGCTATAAGGGAGTTAATGAGTTAGTATACAGGGTTGAATCTTTTAGGCAAGACTAACTTTAAGGGAGTTAATAAGTTAGTCTAAAGGTATCCAATGGGGATCTTGATATATCTTATAGCCAATATGCCTTATTTGAACTATGATATGAGCTTAATTTCCATATCCATGACAATGTTGAAGGTATAACATGGACTGCAACAAAGAGTGTGTTGAAGTATGTGAAAGGGACATATGAATTTCGCAAGTTGTGCAGTAGAGGAAAAGACCCTAAGCTATGTAGGTATATAGATCCATATTAGTCAAGTTGTACAATTGATAGAAAATAAAATTTTGGATATGTATTAATTCTTGACATGAGTGCCATCACATGGACTAGCAAGAAGTATCATGTGGTAGTCCTTTCCTAAAAAAAAGTATAATATTCAAGAGCAATGAAAGGAGTGTAACATATGAGGTACTTTGGCTCAAGAGAATGCTTCCAGACATGAAAATGTAGTAGAGAAAGTCAACACCCCTACTTGGTGACAATCAAGGGGTACTCAAACTAGAAAATAATTCAAAATTCCATGAACATACCAAGAATGTTGAGATAGATTGCCACTTCGATAGACAACTTATAAAAGATGGATTTACAGTCCCATAGAGGACCATGTTGCAAACATTTTCACCTAGTCTTGGGTCATGTAAAATATCTAAAATTCTATGATAAGCTTGTTGTAGTTAGTATATTTAACATTAAGAGAGGGTGTTCAAGTCAATTTCATATTATAATGATCAATTAGATATTAGACATAAACATTAATATAGTCACTTCGACTTTAGGTTATTTTATGTTTTTATGCTTTATTTTACTTTAGTGTATTTCTTACTTTATCTCACCTTCATAAGTGGATTGACAAAACTATTAAGTAACCCTTTGTTGGCCCTAGGAAAAGATAGGAAAAATTCAACTAGAATTCTACTGAGGAAGATAAAGAATCTGATCGCAAGACAGAAGAAGAAATGCAACGAAAGAGAAACCATGATGGAAAGATTGGCAACAAGAGAAGTTGCGATGGAAGAAACCACGACAGAAGAAGAGCAGAGCAGTGAAAAGGACAACTCAGCTTATCGCGGGTAAGGAGTTAGTTATAATAAAGGAAACTTTTCGTCATAAAGCATCATTGTATTTTGGGCCAATAGTGCATATTGTCAGTTGTAACTAGATGTACAAGAATAGAAATGACAGCTTCGCTAACAGAAAAGAGTCGGTTGATTAGGACAGGTAGAAGCTTATAAAAGGGTGAACCCAAGTTGTGTGTGGGATTGACGTTGGTTATTTATTCTTTCGTTAGAGAAGAGAAGAGGAGAGATGATTAGCTAGAGGAACGATCCAGGCTATGTGCAAATCGACAGAGGAGTGAAGAAGAGAGGAAGTATCTAGAACTAAAACCTAAGAACATGAGGGGAGAGAAGTTTGTCTGAATCGTAAAGAATACCTAGAGAAGAATCTGGAAGCTGAGTGTGCAAAAAAAAGGTGCTAATATATTTCTCATGCAAGATGAAGAGATCCTTTGTGGGTTTTCCTAGATGGGTTTCCACATTAACTGTTGTATCGATGTGTCATTGATTAATGTGCTTATGTATGTTGCATGTATGTTGTAAATAAGTAAATCTGAATGTGTCACACTGCATTTTTTTATGAAGAATCCCTCATATGTGTCTGTCGCACTGATTATTGTATGGATATGTAATAAGGTTGTTATGTTGATTATTATGATATGTGTCAACTGGTAATTAGACTGGTATCTTGAATGAAAAGACAAGGGATAGGAAGTATAACCCCTGGCTTCGATCGAGCGTTATGATAAGGTACAACAAGAGTAGAAATCCTCACATGATTGCAAAAACCTGGTTCTGGCAGTTCCCCATAAGGATATCTTGGGTGAGGCGGCATCAGGATCGCAGGTGCTTCCAACTGAGCCCTGCTATGTTGGGCTAATATATGGGTCTTTGTTGACGACCAAGCATCTGAACATGGGTCAACTGGAGGAGAAAGATAATAAATGGTTTCGTTGTCGGGGCCGTAAATCATTTTAGTGAGGATATGTTGTAGCAACCAACGAAGCCACAAATTTAAGATTGGGTGGATTTTGCGGCATTAGAATTTTCACAGAAATAAAGTGAAGGATCTCTGTTGACTCCGACTATAAGTGGTTGGAGTGATACCTTTATACATAGATTCATGTGATTTTATTTTGTGAATTTCATGTTTTGTTGTATGAGTGGTTGTTGAAGCTAGAAATCCAATGGAGAAACTTTCCAGGGGGAGAACCGATAGATTGGGGCCATCAACTGATTCAACGGCTGAAGAGTGTTAGCAACCCCATTTTTACAACGGTTGAGTTCTAGGTTGACAGTATTTTGGAAGGATGCATCACTGAAATTGTTGTCAACACGATAGAATCATACAATGAGGCGAAAAGAAAAATTTTCCAAGGACCTAGAGGTCATTATCTGAAGTCTTTAAAGGTTTGGATAAAGATGCTTGTATACAAGAAAGGGATATTAAGAATGGATTATGACGAATAAGGATTTGTGCATAGAGACCTACGATCTTGCAAAAGAGAAGTTCGAGAAAAATAGAGCAGAGAAAGATGAGATGTTTCTGGGTGATAGTGAGATTGAAATAGAAGGTGGACGTCTAAGAAGTGGAAGAAGATTTTGGTCGAGAAAGAGTAGAATGAATACGACCGAAAGAGGAAGTTGCAACATGACCAGAACAGAGGAATACGATTTGGCGTCACACCTTGACGAAGATTCTTGCAATGAGGAAGAGAAATTCTAGCATACACCTGAAAAAGAGGAAGAAGAAGAAGCTCCAGATCTAGAGTACAAGTACACCATACCCACTACCCCACGTACATCACCCTAGGTAAGATCTAGAAACCCATCTCCCAGTGGGTTTGTTATCAAAGTAACAGTAGTCATGGGATTAGCGAACGAGGGATTCCCACTAGCTAAGTAGTGCATAGAACAAATATAATGGTCAAGAATGATATTAAGTTACCAATATTTAATGGAAATGGGTTAGAAGACCCATAGCAACATTGGTTTCTATGTGAGGTCGTGTGGACCATGTGATAGGTCTAAGATGAATCGATCAAGAAGGATCAAATGATCACAACCCTTAGGGTTCAAGCATTGAATTGGTACATGAAATTCTATGTGGTTGCGACATGAGTCCCATATAAAACATTACACCAAATCCGAGAAGGACTAATAGATGAGTTTAGAAAGCCCAAATCTGTGTCGCAGTGCATTACAAACATTGAGGAAATTAAACAATTACCTACAGCATTGGTTTTGGATTTCAACCAGATATTTATAACGTTGATGGCCAAAGTAATTTTCTCGATGTTGGATGTTCACCACAAAGAATGGTTTATTTCAGCATTGTTATCGCACATCCAAACCCCCCTGATGCAACAAAATATTGTGTCGTAGACCAAGGCTCTCGAATTGGCTACAAAATTTGAATCCTCACCTGTTGGAGAGACTGGTGTCGAAATGATGCAAATCTAGTCACAACTAGCCAACATTGTGTTGCAACTTCAAGATATTAAGAAAGGGAAGGAAGTACAAGAAGAGATCTAGTGTGCAATATGCAGAACGGAGGGACACCATAAAGACAACTGCCAGACATATATGAATTATGTCGCATTGGGATCATCGAGCCCGATAAATACATAAGGGATGCCTTGGTGTGGAATACATTAGACTAAAGGCCATCTGTCATAAGAGTGTTTGTAATTACAAAATATTGTAAGTACGACACCCATTTTATACTACAAGTTTTGTCGATAAGTAGGACATGATGAAAAAGACTACATAGCGTATTAGTTGTTGCAGGAGAAAACAGTTGATACTTATTTAATGAATAATGACGAGCAATTGCAAGCTGAGGAGACTCAAGTTCAATATCCTCATAACCAATACCCTCATAACTAGTATCGGCAACAACAATACCCTCAATCTAGGGGGGTGGAAAGTTTAGAGGCCGAGGACAAGGAACAAGATTTGGTCGCGAGAGAGGCCAAATCATATGTTATAATTGTGGGCATCCCGGCATTAGGGGAGTTTTGAGGTCTAAAATGGGACTCATAAGGGAAATAATAAAATAATATTTATAATAATAAAATAAAAGTTCTAAATAATAAAAATGTATTTTAATATTAAAATACGTTTTTATTGAAATTTTCATTTTTGGGTGTTGTGGGTACCTCATAAGTATGCAATGTGGGTATGGGTTAGATGTGTAATTAAATTTCGCATCCAATGAGTCCCTAAACTAGAAATTTAGGTGAACGGATAAAGATATATGCCAAAAATACGATAAGAAAAGGTAGTTTTATTTTTTTCTCCATTTGTTTTTACAAATTTTACCCTTATTGTTGACATCATCATCTTGAATCCTATTGGTTCTTATAAAGTGAATTTTAATGGTATAGGTTTTGTTTTGAGGCCCATTTTTTACCTCAAAACTCCCCTAATGACATTTTGTCAAGCACTGCACGAGTCCTACTTAAACATGCTCATATTGCAAAGCTTTTTATCATATTGTCGAGCAATGTCCGCAGTTTTTTCCAAGTGGCATGCTAGGAATGTGGTAAATCCAAATCCACCGCAGAATCCCAATCTAAAACCCAATCAGAATATCCAGAATATTTTTGTTGAACCAAGGGAACCACATATAGTTTTCGTAACAAGAGGACGTGTTGCGACATGAGCAGGTCAAGAAGCATTTTATGGACAACCGCAAGTGCGACCAACAATACAAAGGAAAGCACCATTCGATGTCTAAAAGAAAAGGAAGTATTATTGGACGCGCAACAAGAATTCATCGACAGAAATCAAGAGAGGACTTAGAGAAGGCCAATACTATATATGCCTAAAATATTTGACCATCTACTCCGAAAGAAACCGACCAGCAAGGTTAGTGAAGCAAAAGAATTTTTTTTAAGTTTCCTAACGCTAATCCAAGATAAAGATGTTGTCACAGAATTGGAAGCTTTGATAGAAAAAACCCAAGAAGAGGTACAATCAGATAATAAAAAATAAAAAATAAAAAAAAAGGATTCATATCAAGAAAATACTAAAGACTGGTTGCAAACTAAGGATGACAACATAAATAGGAGATTATGATATGGATTACATTATTCTGGACTTGGGCTCGGATGTCAACATTCTTATTAGAAAAACATGGGAGAGCATGGGAAAGTCAAGACTCGTATGGTCTCATGTCTAGCTATGATTAGTGAATCAATCAAATTTTCTACATATCGGTCGACTGACTCAAGTGTCTATTGAGATAGAAGGCCTTAAAACTTATGTTGATTTCGAAGTGATTGACATTGTAGACAATACAAATCCATATCCCATACTTCTAATAATCAGCTGAGATTTTTTTTTTTGTAACTAGGGGAATCAGCAACTGTTGTTGGGCTGGTACTCATGTGACATGGGGTCTAGTGACCATTCCCGCTACCACTATACCCCTAGGTTTCCCACACCTACCCGTAAGATATGGGACACAGATAAACCCAGGTGGAATTTGATCTCGTGACCTCCATTTACAACAAGTGACTTCATATAAATCGATGCCAATGAGCCTCACCTGTTTGGGCTATCGACTAGGATATTGATAATCAAACAATTATAAATTTAAGAAAAGAATCTTAACATTTGAAGATTCGGAGCTAAGGGTGATCGCACCAATTGATCTGCTGGAAGAGCAGAGATATGCCAAACAAGTGAATGGTGAAGGATAAGGACATTATATAGAACAAATTTATAACATCGCGTCTATAAGGGATGATAATGTAAATCCAACGACCAGCGAAAACCTCAGTTGGAGAAGTATTAGTTCATGTACATCAGATTCTGGAGAAGCCTTGAAAAACTGGCAGAACTGATTGCATGAAGTATCGATGAGAATATGCACAAGAATTACATAGTGAGTGTGACAGGTAGGTAGAAAGGAAAGTCAACTATCCACATATGAAGGATTACCTAACTTGGCATATTTTCTCACAGAATTTGAAGACAAAGTTACAGAACATAATTTATTATCCGCTTTGGACTTTCTACTAAAAGCCACACCTACCAGATGGTGGGTCACACATAAACAATCTATCTCTGACTAGCCTCAATGCTAGAAATTGATGGAGATACAATTTGGAGAGAAGATCAGTTATACTCGTCAGAAGTACACAGGATTGACTAATCCTGTTGAGCACATTGAATACTATTGTGCGACATGGGAGGCATTCCCGTGACAGGAATGGGTTCATCATTTTGTACATACATTGGATATGATACCAAGGCATTGGTACAAGTTGATTGAGCTGTGACGAGGGACTCTTGAATGTGATGAACTAGCTTCTAAATTTACACACACAATTGATTTTATCGATGACCATCCTTTGATTGATGTTGTGTTGCAAGTGATTAAGACGAAGATATTTGAAGATATCGTTAAGTCGACGTCAAACTTTAATCAGAGCAGCACGATAGTCCAGCACTGAATGGAGGGCTATAATGTGACAAATGGACCTGATGATGATGACACGTGAGGCACGAATGTCCTAGAATCTGAAGGTAATCACGCAGTGGAGGGATTTGGTATTTCAAGTAACCAATTCCTAAACCCATTAAAAAACAAGAAAGCAAACATTGGATCTCCAGAGAATCCCAAGTTCACCAACATTGAAGATTATTGGGATGATGAAACTGTCAGGAATATCACGGACTTACTATATGAATTCCAGGATCTTTTCCCTAAAAAAAATTCAAAGATGAAAGGGATTGTTGGAGACCTTAGAGAGATGAAGATATCATTAAATCCTGACACAAGGCCTGTGAAGAAGCGACCATAACGGTTGAATCTATGGTAAAAAGAAAAGTTCAAGACATAATTAGATTGAATTCTAGGTGCAGGTATCATAGAACCTGTTGAAGAATCAGAATGGATCAACCCAATAGTAGTACAGGATAAGAATACTACAAGTGAAGTATGCATCTACATCAACCTGAGAAAGTTGAACGATGCCTACCTACATGACCCGTTTCCGACTCCATTTACAGATGAGGTATTATAAAGTGTCAGGGTTCAAGAAGTTTATTCTTTTACTGATGGATTCTCTGGCTACCATCAGATCATAATCACAAAGGAAGATCGACACAAGACAACCTTTGCGATGTAGTGGGGATGTTTTCAATACACAGTCATGCCATTTGGACTCAAGAATTATCCTGCTATCTTTTCCAGGATAGTAGTGGTTGCTTTCAAGTATTTTATTCATAAGTTTATTGAGGTATAATTCAATGATTGGACGATGTTTGGGCTCATAAAGGATCACATTGAGAGCCTTAGAATGATGTTGGAATGGTGTGGACATTATCAAATTTCATTGAATTTAAATAAATGTATATTTTGTGCTCCGTTTGGAATTCTGTTGGGAATGAACTGTAAGAAGTTGACAGGTTGAACTCCATTCTGGCTATTATATGGACAAGAGCTTGTTCTTCCAATGGAATACATTGTACCCAGTTTAAGGATTGTTGCAATCACTGAAATTATTGATAGTGGTTCTATCAAAGAAAGATTGTTGCAGCGTGTGCAATTGGAGGAAGAACTTTTTGTCGCAGGTTATCACCAAAATGTTGAAAAGGAACAACGAAAAGTATGGCATGAACGAAACATTAATAATAAGCAATTTCAAGTCATAGGACTTGTCCTCCTCTATGATAGTAAGTTCTTAAGGCATCCTGGAAAGCTGAAAACACATTAGTTGGGACCTTATGTTTTCATTCAAATCACTAAAGGAGGCCATTACAACTAGAGAAATTAAATGGAACACCTTTCAAAGGATTGGTGAATGGAAGTAGGATAAATTCTTACCAGGATAGCGGCGACTTGGTCAACTGAAAACAAATAAATAAATAAATAAATAAAAGAGAGAAAAGAAAAGGACAAAAATATGTATATTTATGAATGTTCATGTTTTGTGTTGCGGACAATATGTCAATCTAGGAAAAATAAGAGTGTTCATAGACTATATGTCTGTCGCAGAAGAAAAATAGTGGTGCACACTCTTCATCTATCGCAAGGGAAGAAATGTGTCCAAGGCTAAATACTTGTCGCATGAGGAAATTTGGTCGCAAGTAGACAGTTGGTCGTAGTTGAATTACGGACGCGGGAAACTTCCGTGGCGTACTTTTTGGTCACTTACATCATTATTGCACAATAACTACCATAGAAGTGACAAAGAAAGTGATATTTGAGTGGAGGTTTCCTTGTAATGATTCGAAATATTGCCCCATGTGACAAAAATCACTACCACCTTTTCAATGTATTGTCTGCTTGTACAAAGGAAAGACTAGTTGAACGGGTGAATGCATATCATTTTTGCGCCAAATTTTCATTCATTATGTTTGCAACCTACTGATTAAACTGAATTGTTGTGTCTGTAACTAAGAGAGACGAGGAGATTTTTCACAGAGTATGTTCATATCTATCTCCATTACAATCACTGTTGCAGAATCCAGTGTCGAGACACCTTCAGCAATTCCCATTATGGAAGACACTGCCACATATGTTCCACCGCAGGTCGGGGTTGCAGAAGAAGTTGAACAAATACCATTCATCCCTAAATTGAGGTTACGACCAAGCCCACCTGGTACGTCAAAGAGGAAATGGTCTAGTAGCCATAAGAAACCAATAGCACCACCACCAAATGTTGAATAACCAGGCTCTGTGACCATGCTGCCAGATTATGTTTTGCCCAAACCAACTGATGCACCTAAGACTCGAATCGCTAAGAATGCAAGGTACCCACCAGTATCACCGACTGTACCGAAAGGAGTTCGGATAACGACGAGCATACTCCCAAATATCAAGAATATGACCTTTGTCGACCACGACCTAAGGAAATTTTTCAGAGTTCGCAATAGGAAAATACATGGTTACTTTCCACAAAGAAGAGGATGGCCCTACCCAGTTAGTTTTAATGGAATGGGCAAGAGGTCTAGATAAAGTTGGTTTGTTGCCACTCATGCACATTCTGCATTTCGGTCACAACATAGAGGTGAATGCATGTGTTTAACAATTGTTACTGTCATTACATGGTGGATTTTTATGGCTCAATCGAAATGTTTATGTTGATGTCGAGCATATAGCAACAATTACAGGACTCCCACTTGTAGGCGTCGACCCAACACCATTTTTTGCTGGAAAATAACAAGACAACTTACTCACGAATAATCTCAAAGAAAAGTATGACTTGACCAGAGACACCAAAAGAATATTTGCCATCACCTCTATCAATGCTTATATTGTTCAGTTCACAGCTAAAGTCCTATATAGAAAATTGTTGCAAAAGATGCACCCAAACCAGTGCACCGCAAGGACGATTGTTGCGACAGAGTTATGTGTAGTAGGTGTTCAATTCAATTGGTCGGAATAAATGCTAAATGAAATGTTAGCAGATGCAGAGGAGGCGTAGGATAAAGGTAGCGCATTTAATTATTCATGGCTACTTATTTTGATTTAGTTTGTTGCATGGGCAAAACCAACCAACTACCAGGGGGTAGATATTTATGTTTTATTTCAAGGAGCTCGATACCAGAATATTTGGTTCCAAACAAATTTAAAGCAGAGGAAAAAACACAACAATGTAGTGTTATTTTTACAAGTAGAGATCGTGCGATATCATGTCAAATGTAAGCCATAATTACCAAGGCGATCGTTAAGCAGTTTAGAAACATTATCAGATTTTCAATCACGGACCATCATATCTTATTGCAATCATGACAAGACCCACAGCGCGAGTCACTTGCGACACAGTGTCAGTTTTCGACTGCATAAATTATTGTCATTATTCAAGATTGGTTGGAAGAATGGAGAGTTCCTGCTGTAGATGACCAGTTTTCGGCAGACGAAGAGGTGTGACAAGATGATCCACCGACGCAAAAGGATGGGGGGCAAGGATAAAACCCAAAGGAAAATCCATAAAATACCCAGAATAAGTCAAGCGTGACTCCAACATACCCAATAGTAAGGGAAAAGATGAATCAGACAGAGAAGTCTGTGAGGTGTCATAAAAAAAGGAAAGGTGACAAATGAACTGGAACTGTCGGCCTTACCAACAATGATTATACATTATTGACATAAACAATGACTAAGGTCGCCAATCAAAGCCTCAAGAAGATAGATGAGTAGAAAACAGAGTTAACTAGAAGTATCACAAACTTATTACAAACACTCTATAAGGCAGTGAAAGAAGTAAGAATGGTGGTCAACTACAGACCACAAATTTTTGAGTCGCGGGACTTAGTTGGCTCATCGGAGGAACGACCTAGTGACGTGTCGATACCCATCCCACCAATAAAGACTCAAGTGTTGGTTGAAGCACTCGACTTGGGTACACTATAGCTAAATTCCATGGCCAAAAGCTTCGTCCATGTCACTATAGATTTCTCTGGAATGTCGATGGACGAAGTATATGCCATTAAGAATGTCACAGTAGCATAAATGAAGGTCAGAGAAGGCGCACTAGTCAAACAAGTTAGAGCATCAAAAAATATTTTCATAAGATGAAGAAAATATTCAAAGAAGTAGGCAGAACATAAAGTTAAGACCTAGGAGGAGAACAGGAACCGACTCGAGGCAGCGGTAACACTTGCTTGCAATAGTTTTACCGATGAAGTCATTACCCATGAGATGTTTGTGGAAGCCAAAGTGTTTCGACTTGGCGAGATTTCAGAGAACCTCTGCAAGAAAGTCACGGTGTTGGAATCAAAAGTGACACCCAGTACACCTCTAGAAGTACTAGAAGAGAGAAGAAATGCAGCAACAGATGCTACGAAAATAATAGAGAGGTGGAGGCACTTTGTGCCAAAGCAGTCAAGCAAGTTTCTGAGACGTGGGAAGCTTTGATTGATGATGAGAAGTTAGAGAAAGTCGCAGAATAGTTGTGTAGTGTTGAGACAGAGGTGAACCAGTTAAAGAATGAGATGAAGAAGTTGCCATTAGTTGAGAAAATGGCTAAAGTATGCTGACATGAAGAGGCTACAACAACAGGTCGCAACATTGTGAACACATCAACAAAAGAGGACTAACATGTTCGTAGAACTACAAGCAGAGACAGAGAAATTACAGGTATTATTCAACCTGTAAACCAAAAAGTGTGACTAGTAGTAGAGTCAACAAGACTTACAAATTCGGAACACATCAGTTCCAAACTTGTCGAAAATTTGAAGAAGACGGAAGCGAAAGTACGGAAGGAGATTGAGTGCATAGTGAAAATCTTTCAAGATTTTCAAAGTAAAGTTGTAACAACGAAGGTCTTAGATTAATGTGGCTCAGGACGAGCCATGGGTGAGTGTTGGGGGCCTCTTGGCCCTATGACAAGTTAGGAAGAATTCTGCTCGGGAAGATAAAGAATTCGGTCGCAAGACAGAAGAAGAGATGCGAAGAAAGAAGAGATGTGACGAAAGAAAAACCACAACGAAAAGATTGGCTCCAAGAGAAGTCACGACAGAAGAAGAGAAGAGCAGTGAAAAGAACATCTCGGTTGATCGTGGGTAAGGCGTTAGTTAGAATAAAGCACGCTTTTAGTAATAATTCATCATTGTCTTTTGGGCTGATAATGCCTATTGTCAGTTGTAACTGAATGTATGAGAATAGAAATGATAGCATGTCGACTAACAGAAAAGAGTCAGTTAATTAGGATAGGTAGAATCTTATAAAAGGGCGAACCCAAGCTATGTGTGGGATTGACGTTGGTTATTGATTGTTTTGTTAGAGAAGAGAAGAGGAGAGTTAATTAGCTAGAGGAATGATCCACGCTGCGTGTGGATCGACAGAGGAGTGAAGAAGAGAGGAAGTATCTAGACCTAAAACCTAAGAGCATGAGAGGAGAGAAGTCTGTATGAATTGTAAAGAATACCTAGAGAAGAGTTTCCAAGTTGAGTGTGTAGACAAAAGGTGCTAATATATTTTTCATGCCAGATGAGGAGCACCTTTGTGGTTTTTTCTAGAAGGGTTTCCACGTTAATTGTTGTCTTTGTGTGTTATTGATTAATGTGCTTATGTCTATTGCATGTATGTTGTAAATAAGTAATTTAAAAGTGTCACTCTACATTTGTTTATGAAGAATCCCTCATATGTATTTGTCAGACTGCTTATTGAATGAATCTGTAATAAGGTTATGTTGAATATTATATGTCTTGACTGGTAATTAGACTGATATCTTGAATGAAAAGACAAGGGACAGGAATTATAACCCATGGCTTCAATCGAGCGTTGTGATAAGGTACAACGAGATTTTAAATCCCCACCTAACTGCAGAAACCTAGTTCTGGTAGTTCCACATAAGGATATCTTGGGTGATACTGCATCTGCATCGCAGATTCTGTCGGCTGAGCCCTTCTCTATCGGGCTTATATCTGGGTCTTTGTTGACGACCGAGGATCTAAACCTGGGTCGACCGGAGGAGAAATTCAACACCCTTTATAAGAAATCTCTCACTTTCTCATTTATGTAATGCAATATGGAGAATTATATCAAGTTATCTTCGTTTCTTTATATGTTCGATTTCCATAATAATTTGTACATTCAATTTTGCATCTAGCTCATATAATTTTAACCAATCATAACTCACAATTTAATTTTGGTAGATTTGTATTTTTATATTCCACTTGCTATCTCATATAAATGGCATCAAGTTGCATTTAAAAATCTCACATTCACTATTACAAATCGATTGAGGTGCCAATTTATCTATGAAATTTCAACTTTTAAGTTATTATGTTATTCTAATACACTAAATTTGTAATTTTGTAAATATATTTGATAAACTTACTAGGCTATATACAAACTTTTATTAGATTCTCCTAAGAGAAAACCATCACAATAAAAGGAAGACCCGTTGCTTATAAACAAATTTTATATCGAGACATCTCTATAAGCATAGTATGGCTAGAAACATCTCACAGATATAACACAATTGTTTTCCATTTATGCAAACCAAATTGATATTACTATATTTTCATTTGCATATAATGGCTATAAAGTTTTGACAATCGGACCATCACTCGACTTTTAAGCTTTTCGAATCAAACAATGTATGTTTTCTGTTAGAATATAAGGCTTATTTCTCATGGGGGTTAGAGCAATTGGTAATGAGTAATTGAGATGAGAAGTTGTAAATGGAAGGTCACGAGTTCAAATCTTCCGCAAGTACTTATCTATATATATGGTTTACTATGTAATAAATTCACTTTACGACTTTAAGTTGGGTTAGTGTTCACTTTATGTGTAAAGCAATTTATCCCACATTCATAAGTGGGAATTACTTGCTAAATAAACATTGGTATATAAGGAGATGAACTACATTGTAATATGTGCACCTTTATTTATGATATCATAGTTTTATTGTATTTATCTCTTGTATTTTATTATGTAACCCCAACTAGAGTTTCTAGTTTGTTGATGCTGCTAAAAGTAGTTGTATAACCATCGAACATAAAGACGTGAGACAAAGGAAAATTATATGGCAAACCTGTTTGCTTGTGTATTCATAATTTGTACAACAATTGTACATAAGCGGACGATCAAAATCCATAGAGCAATCGCAATCAGAATTTTTTACTACGAGTGTACATCAAATACCAATCATAATTCTTAAAGTACCTCAACTGGAATTTCTTTTTTGCACGGACCGTCCTTGTTGTGATTGGAATTTCTCCTTTGCACGGAATGTCCTTGTTGCGTGTACATGCAAATTATGTATAAACTATGAAATTCCATACATATTTGTACACGTACATATTTGGTGGCTTGTCCATATGGTCAAAGCATCCCTGTGAGGGATCAAATTTGAAGGGCAGGGTCCCATTTCACTTTGAAGGGTTGTGAGAAATTGAACCCTTTAATGTTGACATGTAAAAATAAATCATTATTTTCATTTGAAATTGTAAGTGTACAACAAAATTTTATTATTTATTAAAAATAGTGTATAGAAAAAAAATGACAATAAAAAGAAATCTTGAGTGATTCAACATTTATATAAAATTAGTGAGGTAAACCACATACTCTTCCGATCCCTGGAGCATATAGTTTATTGAACTTGGATAAGGGACAATTCTGTCGGGCCGGTGACATACTAGGTTATTAGGTCATTGATAAATTAAGGCATTGGAATTTGGAAGGACCTTTGAATGGAGGATTGATTCAGCTTGATGGTGGCTCTATTGGTCAAGTGTAATTGGGTCCGCCTAAAAGAAAAAACCCAGAATGTAATACCTAATGCTTTCACTGAGAAACTTTTTTATTAACCCTAAATTCAGCAGTTATTTTTAGAATTGAATCATGTCCTCCCCACATGATCAAATCAAAGTGATCAAACAAAGGCCCCAATTTTAGGTGGATTATGGATAGTCCCTCCAATGTATATCGAGTTTATACCCCAATTCGAAGTGATCAAACAAAATCCCCAATTTTAGGTATATTATGGATAGTCCCTCTAATCTATATCTAGTTTATGAGCCCTATCGAAAAGGTTAAGTATTTATTAGCCCACTATATGGCAGAACTTTAAATTCTCCAACAAATATCACTACAAGTTGGGTGTCTAGTTTCTACCAAAGTCAACAAGGAAGACGAATCATAAACACACGTTTGGGAGGTTTGCGACAACAAGGATGTTGAAATCATGTTCTTCGCTAGATCATTGCACTCTCGGTCCCTCATTCATGAACGTCCATCAAGGGATTCCCTTGTTTAGATATATTGGTAGACAATTTGTACTTCTTGTTTCCATTATTAGAAGGCTGACAAGAAAACAAAGGGGTCAAAGTCTACAACATTTACAGTGTCGGTTGTGTTAAATATTTTATCGTTTCGACTATTGGATTTCATTAAGGAAATTGGAACAATTTAAACACTTATATTCAAATATTGTTCTTTCTTTCAACCTAATGTTTACAATTCACGGCAGATAAATTACATTGACAGATTTGGAACTCAAATACAAGGCTCTTTCTTCTTGCTCCTCCGCCCAAACAAAGTTGTGGTCCTAGACTATGAAAGTATACATTATTTGGTTCTAATTTCATTTAAATACTGGGTTTTTTAAGATTACATCTTTTGAGTATTCGAGACTTAGTCTGGCAGAAATGCAATCGCATAATACATTACAAATTTCAAACAACATTTTGGATGGAGAAATTTTAAACCCTTATATTTATAGAACCAAAAGGAACTCCAACAAGAAACGCATTTAACTTTTATCCACATATAAACTGTTACCCAAGTGTAAAATGCTATACATACCTGAAATTCATGACAACCAAGTTGACAGCTTAGCTCTGCATAATCTTTTGGAGGAAATAGAAATTAGGGAGACACTGAAGCATAGAATTGGAGAGTTGAGAGTCTAAATCCCAACCTCCGATTGTCCTATACTCGTAAACCCAAAATAATGTTTTTTTCACAAACTTCACCAATCTCTTTAAGTTCGGGGAAGCTCAATCTATCCTACCCAATGTTCTACCTTTGCTTCTCTTGCTCCTACCTGTGAAAAAGGTGGAACTTTTGAGTTGCCCACCACAGAAGACAACAAGGAATTAGAGTGTGCAATCGTTTCCTTCTACAGAAAAACAATTGGAAGCAACGTCATCTCACTTCCACAATATCCCGGTGCTCCTGAGTTGGTTTACCTTGCCCGAGGTAGGCAAATGCATTTTTGTGTATTTCACATGATTACAAAAAAAATCATTTTCTAATTGCTTCTACATAACATAGATATATCTGTGCAGGTGAGGGAAAACTGGGTATTGTTTTCTTGAGGTTTTCAGAGACTTTCAGAGATCATTCTTCGTTATGAGGGCGCTCAGAGATTAGATCAGAGAGCCCACGGGTGGAAGAAGAAGAGGACTCAAGTCAAAAGGTGAGGTAAGTGAGGAGGGGAGACGTAATAGCGATATTTGCAGGAGAAACCCACTGGTGCTATAATGACGGGAACGAGCCTCTCTAAATCGTAGCCATTGTAGACATAGGAAACCCTCATAAACAGCTCAAGCACAAGAGTTACCGTGTAAGCATCGCGACAAATTAACTAATGATAATATTCAGTTAGGTATATGACAAATTCTTTCGTTTCTTTTAGAGATGACTACATGCATATTGTACAACCATTCTCTCTGGCTGGCCCTCCATTCCAGTTGCCTTTGTCTCTACTGCCTAACCCCCTTCCTCCAATGAGACAGGTAGACTAAGCGTCCTAGGTGGACCGTGGGACACTAGGAGTGCTGATTCAAATGATTCTTACCCCAATAAATGAATGGAAATTGGAATAAATCCTAGAATCCTGGACTAACTAGTATATGATATTATTCATGAGCACAAACAAAGGGCGACATGCTGCTATCCTGCTACCAAAGATCCGTCATCCCAGTTTTGTGGTGGTCATAATAGAAATGTCTAGCACTAGGTGAAACCTTGGCCTGGAAACTTACATACCCATTGGACCAGGTTAGGTTCAAATCTAGAAAATATTGCTCAATGCATTGTAAATTGCAACTTGTAAGTTGTAAACCCAAAAAACAACACCATTAGTTTTTCCTTACAGAGCCTTGACAGTGGAGGGTTATCAAATCAATTCACCATCCATAGATATGACTCATATGAGTATTTAATTTGACATCATATACTCAAATACTCAAGTGACTTGTAAGTTGTGAGATCACGTGACTCGGTGAACAATAAGATAACAGATGGAAAATCAAGTTGGTAGGTGGCATCATCTCATACCAAGATTTCATGAAGTTGGTGAATCAGTATTGCATGCTAATGCCATTAAATGCTTTGAAAGTGAACATCGAATCATGAGTCACAATCCTGACTCACTGACTTGAACTTGGCACTAGGCAGCCTAGTGGCCCACTGTGGTCCATGTCGATTGGCACTGAGATCCTCATCCATGATCTGACTATTCAAGGGCACTTGGGAAGACTCTAAGTCTCGACTCTCCCATAGTCCATTGGATCCCTCGATAGGCAAATTTTGTAGATGCCCTTCTATTGCAAATTTACCGAGGCTTACTCGATTTCATTATTGAAGTGCTGGAAATGAAACTAAATTTGTTTTTCATGGTAAAATTCCTTGTGGCCTTCTATGACGTTTAAAATGGCCTTTGAAGGGCTTTGAAGGCTTCAAATTTAAAGGTTGATCCATGTATTTCTGAGTTTTACAATTACGGACAACGGTCGATCTATATGAATTATGATTGGCGGTTGAATTACAACCGCTATACAAATTCCATGGCGAGGCAATCAATAAGCAACGATCCATAGAGCAATAAATACCACCTAGGCTCACAGAGCAATAAATACCACCTAGGCTCAAACATATACCGTTAGATCTGAATGAGTAGTCAGATCACAGTATATGTTAGAGCCTAAGCGCCATTTAATGCTTTGTCATTCAGTACTTATTGATCGTCAATTTGGTTGTGGACCTAGAATTTAACATTGTACATAACCCTTTTCCCAGTTCAAAACATATTTGGTCGTAGTTGTAACCTCAAAATGTAAAATTTTACAGAAATAAAATTATCGATACCATCATTCTGATGTTTGCATTGATAAATAATCTATCAAAATTACTAATAGTTATGTAATTACTAATAGTAAAGTGATGATCTAAGTCCAAGTCAGTGTTAGGTCCTTCGCAGGTTTAGGAATGAAGAAAAAAAGTTAATGTGTTGTATATTAGGGTTGATTACTAGGACCCAATGGTAGTTTTCACATTTGTAAAGATTGATTTTGCAGTTAATATATTTTGCTTAAAAAGGGAGTAGTTCCTTTGGATTGAAGTGTGGTTTTTGATATGCTTCTCTTAACTATTTTCTCGTCTAAATGTGTTTCAAAGTAAGTTTATGAACTACGGTTTGGTACTTGGACTATTATTCAAATTTTGTATCCTTATCTACAAATGAGTATGTGTCATTCTCCATAAATATTCACAAATATGTGAGTTTATAAAGTATGGTATTTATAGCTCATAATAGAACTACAATTCAATTATAATGACTTGCAAATAAATATTATTTAATTATAATGACATCTAAATAAACAAAATTAAACTCGAACAAGTTCATATTTAACTCTGCAATGCTTAACAAAGTCAACAAAGTCTATGAAATTTGATTGACAAATCTTCAAATTTCCACCATCAAAACTCTCATTCATATTACTACTCAGTTAATATTGATTTATTCTTTAGGAAATTTGATACGTTTTTCTCCCATATAAAAAATAAAAAAATATGAAATGAATTATTCTTTAGGAAATTTGATACATTTTTCTCCCATATAAAAAATATAAAAAATATGAAATGAGATGACAATCTATCAATGTGTACAAATTGCAAATTGAAAGTTCACAGGGAAGGTTTTCACGAAATTCTAGACATGTCTGGTTGTATGACATAGCAATTGACTATACAAAACAACAATTAAATTAATTTTGATATGTACTTATTTAACCATTCATTCAACAAAATTTCTCACTTTTTGTTTTGGAAATATAGATAAATTGAAAGCAAATCTAAGTTGTTTTTTTGCATGTATCCTTAGCATCATATATGAAAGAAAATGATCAAAACTGAGATATTTTCTTATTGTTTTGTTTCTATTCCAACAGTTTAGTGTTTCTTAGTGGTGTTCCAACTTATTACCATAAATTAAATTTAGTTTTGGAAACATTTTTCACCAGTCATATATCAATATTTTTCAACAAGACATTCTAGGGTTTTGTTATTCAGTTATCTATCTCATCTTGTATTACAATGTTGATAAGTTGCAAGAAGATGGATCACACAACCAGTGCTCTCAACTTTATCAAAGGAGATGTATCCATTGTTAAATATCCATTGGATACTAACAACGATGATGACCTTACTAAAGAAGAGTATATTTATGCATTTTAAGAAGTCTGCACTTTTAAGACGATATGGGAGCAAATATACATAATGTTTAGCATGTATGGTTTCCCAGTTAGTTCAGGAGTTTGTGGATATCAAGGATTATCCCCCGCGAGTTTTTGAGACATGCATGTGGATTGTGTTAGGCACAATCGCACACTAAGAGGGGGGGGTGAACCATTGGGCCAGCACTATTTACAATTTCAACTTTCTTCAACTACTTAAACAAAGATCATCATAAGTACATCAACATCAATCATATGCATAGACAACACAAACACTTCATAAGATGAATTTGTAAACTTTATTATATTATATTCAAACGGTTACAACCGTGAGGCTTATCAGCTACAACTCAATCAGAAGCACCAACTCTATTCCAAGACTTAGCTTGGTCTTCTTCTCAGATCCAACTAAGAAACATAATTACAAGGCCCAGCTTGTATTAACATCACATTACTTCACATACATCATCAATCTATCATCATTACATCAATCACCTCATTACTACTCTGTCCACAATTACATTATCCTCATATCGTCATTCTTCCTGTAGGTTCATCTTAATTCTGACCATAACCATTTAACTTAACTGTCCACATACACAACATGTCATTTTTCGGCCCACGTATATGTCTTCAATTTCCCATATTTATTCCATCATGTTGTTCATGTGTTCAACATATCTACATACTGACATCAATCTTCCATTCATGTTACCCTAAAGCATCATCATCAAAATGTCACATATCATCATATCATTGTCAACACATCATCATCAGTATGTCAATCATTTCATCAACATATCCGCAAACTGTCATTTGTCATATCACATGGGTTTCCCTAGATCATAAAAAAAATTGTCTCATATAAGCTTATCCATAGTCATATTCATTTTATGTCCATGTCCTCACCAACCTACTGCCCTAGAAATCAAAGATAAAAAAAAATGTATTTTGTTGTTGTTACCCTAGAACATATTTATGTCCAGTATACCATTATTTTGTCTATATCTGCATATCTTCATTATGTCCCCAAACATATATTCATATGGTCATACTGTTATTGTTTGTGAATTGATGGAGCCCTAAACCATCCAAAAATCCACAGTCATGAATTTTAGTCAAGATGCCTCAGTCCTTAATATCCTCAGGGCGCACCCGAAATAGAATGTTTGTGGTTGCCTCAGTGCATAAAAATCTGAGATTTATTGTTGTTGTTAGACCCCGAATTCAAAGCAAAAAAATGATCTTTAACATGTGTGTACTGTTTTTGTTGGGATGCCCTGAGGCTTCCTCAGTGGTCTATTATCCCGAAATTCAGAGCTAACTGTTATACTAGTGAATTTTCCATACTTCAAATGAGGTCGTTGGTTGGTATTAAATTGGTTTTCCCTAAAAAATATTGTTGAGCCGACTTGTATATGTGCACATATTATTTTTATTTTTATTTTTTATATTTTTCATATTTAAGTGAGTCGACCTATCATGGTAATTTCAAACAATTAAATTTTATTTAATATTTTTTGTGTGGAGGTCAACTTAACCTTTTGAAGGTCATATACCCCAAAGGCCACAAACAAGGGCTGCTCAATGCTTTCATGAGCAAGGGGTTCAGATTGGCATGTCTAGGAGTCATCATGTACCATACAAGTTTTGTGTGCTTGTTGCCATGCTAACACTACCATGGGCTTCAAGGGCTTCATTAAGTCAAACAAGACTTCTTCAACTAGGTTATCATCATCATTTGTGTGGGTCTCAAGCCTTATCATGACCACCTCCAAGGGCTCTGAAACCAAGATACCATGCCAAAGATTTGTCCAGTGCCATATCATTCTTATTTCTTTGTCAAATCTTTGTCCTTTGCTTGCCATCATCCTTGTCGAGCTTTCTTACCATGTCATCATCAAGCCTTTTCCCTTTGCCATGTCATTTTTCCAAGGCCTTGTCCTTCATGTCCTTTGCTTGCCATGTTTGTCATGTCATCACTTCAACCTTTGTCATTAATGTGTTGTCATCAATGACAACACCTTGACAACCTTGCTCATCAATCTCCCTCTTTGACAATAATGACAAAGGGTCAACCACTTAGCCATTAAGAACTTCACAATGCCCAAAAAAAATTGTATTCAAGAATACATCTTGAGATCATCCTAAAATGTTTGCTCTACTTGGCATGAAGAAATTTGTGAAGTCATGCTCCACTTGAGAGAATATTTTACTGGCTAATGAGATGCTCCCCCTATCAAGTATCTTGTGTAATTTCTTGTATAGAACTTGAACCACAAGGCCCACCGACACAATACAATTATACCCAAAAGTGGGTCATACCTTCAAGATTGTTGTTCTATAAACTTCATATTTATGAATTATATTCTTAGCTGAAAAAAAAATCCTTTTACTTTTCAGAGTCTTCATGAATGATAGCTAGGATGCTCCTATCCTTTGACTAAAAGATGTGTCTTCAATTGTCTTAAGTTTGTGAACTGATTTAATCAATACTTCAACACTTCATTTTATTTCTTGTATACTACTGTTGAGAGCAATTCTTTACACATGCTAATATTGGATAGACATCAGATTTAATAGATTTGTGCTTCCGAATGGCTGCCTTTAAGGCCTGAATCTTCTCTTAACTTCGTCACACATTCTAGAATATGTGTCTACCTTCAACTTGTGTTTTCATTATTCAAGATGGGACTGCTTTTGACACACTTTCTATGGCTATAGAGTATCTTCACAAATATGATCTGACCTTCTTTGGGTATTCTTTCTTTGGACCACTTGATGCCTTATGAGCTCTGTCAGGACAACCAAATGTTGAATATGATTTTCCAATCCTGTAGCCTTCACTAAACTCCATATTGTAATTTTTGTTTAAAATACCATACTGCTCGGATCTTAGGCAATGATCAGTCTGAGCTTCACCATAAACACGACTGTCTTATAAGTGCCATTCAAAGCAACCAAGGCCAATCTTCAACCATGTTCAAGTACTTGTTACTGATTATATGTTTCTAACTTCTCTTCTCAAGACATTTGATATGTGTATTCTTGGTGAAAGATACAACAAGATTCATACATTGATAAAAATCTTGATAACCAGCTCTACATAAATCATGTAATCAGATACCAACAACAAGTGTTCTTGCTAATTATACCCAAAGCTTTTTCCACCTAGGATGTTCTTTATGCCTTCAGACTTTAACATTTTCAAGAACTCATCTTTTCATATACAGTCAGATGTCAAAATTTAAGTGTTTCTCAAAATCATCTCTAAGTCAATCATCTAGTAATTTCATAAACAGCAAGCATGTATCAATTTTCCAAGCATCAATATTTGCTATACTCCCCCTAACATGCATCTTCCTTTTCAACTCCTTGGTCTCCATATGTCTGCTCCCTTTATCAAGTACTGTTGTACTTGTCATCTAAACTGCTTGCTTCAGGATCAAAGATTTTATTTTCCCAGTGAATGCTTCAGGTTTACATATTTATATTCCAAGTTAACCAACTTGGATACCAATTTTGAGCTAAGATAATTGTCTCTCCAATCGTTGACATGTATGACATGTTCTGCTGAAGTTTTGTCATTGAATGTGTCTCTTTCTTCACACTTTTGTGCAATGAAGGCCAAGCTACATTCTTCCTTAGTCCTACCAGATAAGTGTTTCTTTCCAATTATATCAGAGTTGGAGAGAGGGTCGATAATATAATCATTTAGCATGTATCCATTTCTCACACATCAACATGTTGATATTTGTCTTGATCATATTGTTCAGAACCTACATTAGTTTTCTTCATCATGAATACCTTCATTTTGTATTCAGTTCTTTGGATGCTTGATCTCTTCAATATATGCATTTCTCCCCCTATCATTATGCCACTTCTTTGGATCACCTCACATAGTTCATACTTCATCCCTACCTTGTATAAAACACGATCCTTGGACCTGTTACTTGTCTTGGAGTGGCCAAAATTTACCTTCGAGTTCATCCTCCAATAATGAACTTAAGGTGCATTGAAATCTTTGAGAGACCTCAGTATTAGCTTTCCATGTGGAAACCATCTTCACTTGTGCACTAATCATCAAATTCAATTAAATCTAGCATATTGCTTTTCCTTACCCATACCTTAGGATGTTCTTGGCTATGATCATTGATCCTTTAGTATTCAAATTTGTTGGTGTCATTCTTCTTCCAAGATTCATTGACCTTCCTTGCTGATGGGTATGAGAAGCTTCTCATGAATTGTCTTCTTGAGCTTATGCAAACTTGGTCTTTATGGCCAACTCCATCACAAGTGAAGCATTTCAAGGTGTGATAGTTAGCAACAACATGCCCAATTCGGTCACATGTACATCATATAATCTTGTCATTGTGTCTTCCACCACTTCTTTTATAATCCATAGCCTTATGACCAAAGTTAGAGCAAGAAAAACAATAACCATTAAATCCATTTTCATACCTGGGACTTTGGTTCCATCTTGGAGTTGCTCCTCTTCTAAAAAATTTCTTTGAGGTGCAGTGCTAACTTCTTCAAGCATTTTTTATCTTCCAAATTCTTTGTTGTCATGTACAAGTGCATGGGGAGAATCTTTGTCTTTACCTTTGGAAGATGATGGACCTGGTTCTGGAGTTTGGGTAGACCAAGTGCCACCTTTAGAATTGTCTTCTTCCTTCTTGTACCCAAGACCATATTTGTCAAAGGGGGGTCTTTGACAATCCAATATTTTATCCAATATAACCGAGTTGCTATTGAACTTCACATGATTGTTTGATTTTTCAATTTTCTTTCTAAGACTTACAACTTCCATTTCAATCTTTTGATTTGTATTCTCTTTTTCTTCCAATTGTGGCTTCATAATTTCTCTTACTCTTTTGGTTTCCTCCAACTGAGTCTTCAAATCAATGTTTGTCTTTCTTGTCGCTTCAAGTTCTTTAGGGTCCTTACCAGACTCTCCTTGTTCTTTTGCTAATTTAGTCTTCAATCTTCTAACTTCATCATTTTGATCTTCCAGTGCATTTTGCAAATCTTTGTTCTTGAGTTTCAATCTCATGAGCAATGTCTTTGTTTCCTTTTTGTACTTTTCAAATGACCCCAAAATATTCTTCTTAAGTCTTGGGTTGAATTTGAGATCAACATACAATAGGGTGCGTGCAAATGCATTATTGACCCTTAACAAATCTTCTTTTTCATCTTTTGTAAATGGAACTTCAATATCATCAGAATTATCACCAACAAAAGAGTTCTTACCTTTACTTACATTTGAAGCTTGTTCCTCCTTATCTCCTTGCTCCTCATCCTTGACTTTTGTTTCCTTTTCTTTGTATTGACTCCTCATTTGGTATTCTTCTTCCAGCTTAAACCAGATATCCTTGGAAAAGGTGTACTCCTTTACACTTTCTTTGATAGGGCTTGATAATCCATCCATCAAAAACTTCACGGCAATGTTATTGTCTTTCTCAGTTGTTGTCTCTGTCTTCTTGTTAGGTTGGACAGGTGGATTAACCACAATTTCCCAAACACCGAATTTCTTCAAGTAAGCTTTAATCTTACTTCTCCATCCAAAGTAATTGATCACATCAAGTACTGGAACTTCATCATTGTTGGGGAACTCTGACTTTGCATCCATTGTGTGTCCACCAATCTCCTTCAAGCTAGTTAGGCTTGTGTTGAAGGCCCGCTCTGATACCAATTTTTAAACACAATGGCACACTGAGAGGGGGGGTGAATCAGTGGGCCAACACTATTTACAATTTCAACTTTCGGAAACTACTTAAACAAATATCATCATAAGTACATCAACATCAATCAATTGCATAGACAACACAAACACTTCAGAAGATGAATTTGTAAACTTTATTATATTAGATTCAAACGGCTACAACCGTGAGGCTTATCAGCGACAACTGAATCAGAAGAACCAACTTCGATTCCAAGACTCAGCTTGGACTTTTTCTCATATCCAACTAAGAAAAGTAATTACATGGCCCAACTTGTATTTACATCACATTACTTCACATACATCATCAATCTATCATCATTACATCAATCACCTCATTATTGCTATGTCCACAATTACATTATCTGCATATCATCATTATGCATGTAGGTTCATCTTAATTCTGACCATAACCATTTAACTTAATTGTCCACATACACAACATGTCATTTGCCAGCGCACATATATGTCTTCAATTGCCCATATTTATTTCATCATGTTGTTCATGTGTTCAACATATTCGCATACTGACATCAATCTTCCATTCATGTTACCCTAAAGCATCATCATCAAAATGTCGCATATCATCATATCATTGTCAACACATCATCATCAGCCTGTGAGTCATTTCATCAGCATATCCGCAAACTGTCATTTGTCCCATCACATGTGCTTCCCTAGATCATAAAAAACACTCTCATATAAGCTTATCCATAGTCATCTTCATTTTTCTATCCATGTCCTCACCAACCTACTGCCCCAGAAATCAAAGATAATATATATATATATATATATATATATATATATATATATATATTACTGTTGCTACCCTAGAACNGCATGTCTTCATTCTGTCCCCAAACATATCTTCATATGGTCATACTGTTGTTTGCGAATTGATGGAGCCCTAAACCATCCGAAAATCCACATCACGAATTTTAGTCAAGTTGCCTCAGTCCCTAAAATCCTCAAGGCAAACCCGAAATAGAATGTTTGTGGCTACCTCAGTGCATAAAAATTAGAGATTTATTACTATTGTTAGACCCCAAATTTAGAGCAAAAAATGATCTTTAAAACGTGTGTGATGTTGCTGTTGGCATGCCATGCAGCGACCTCAGTGGTATGTTATCCCAAAATTCAAAGCTAGTTGTTCTACCAACGAATTTTCCATACTTTAAATGAGGTCATTGGCTGGTATTTATACTGGTTTTCCCTAAGAAAAATTGCTAAGCCGACTTGAATATATGCACATATAATTTTTGTTTTTGTTTTTATATTTTTCATATTTAAGTGAGCCGACCTATCATGGTAATTTCAAACAATTAAATTTTATTTAATATATTTTGTGTGGAGGTCAACTTAACCTTTTGAAGGTCATATACCCCAAAGACCACAAACACGGGTTGATCAATGCTTGCATAAGCAAGGGGTTCATAATGGCATGTCTAGGAGTCATCATGTACCATACAAGTTTTGTGTGCTTGTTGCCAAGTTAACACTACAGTGGGCTTCAAGGGATTCATTAAGTCAAACAAGACTTCTTCAACTAGGTTATCATCATCATGTGTGTGGGTCTCAAGCCTTATCATGACCACCTCCAAGGGCTCCAAAACTAAGATGCCATGCCAAATATTTGTACAATGCCATATCATGTTTTTGTCTTTGTCAAATATGTGTCATTTGCTTGCCATCATCCTTGTCAAGCTTGCTTACCATGTCATCATCAAACCTTTGCCCTTTGCCATGTCATTTTTCCAAGGCCATGTCCTTCATGTCCTTTGCTTGCCATGTTTGTCATGTCATCACTTCAACCTTTGTCCTTAATGTAGTGTCATCAATGACAACACCTTGACAACCTTGCTCATCATATTGTTGTCCAATCATTTAATTCAAGAGATTCGTAACGAGAATTCTAGGAGGTGGAATCTGAGAACTCAAAAATTCAACTTGGGATCGACACCTTTATGAGGGGTATGAAGCAACTTGATGAAACGTCACCTAAATCAAGAAATGTTTTCAAAGAAACTTCTAATGAATGTTTGGTTTTGATATCTTAGTTTTTCGGTCAAACTGATTTATCTTTTTTTAGCATGTTTTCTTTCAATAGTGTAAGCCTTAAGAGGGTGTGTTAGAATTTAAGAGTTATTACATAATAAAGTGACCTTATGACTATATATTGGGTTAGTGTTCATTTTATGTGTAAAGTGGTTTATCGCACATTCATAAGTGGAAATGATTTTCTCAATGAACATTGGTATATAAGGGAGGTGATCTCCATTGTAATACATGCACTTTTTATTCATAATATCATATTGTGTTATTATGTTTATCTCTTTTGCATTCTATTATTTAACCCTAACATAGCATAGGGTGGTTTATTCAACCCCTCCCATTTTTTATATATATTTGAAGCATGTCACAACCCCTCTTTTGAAGACATGTTTAGCATATTACTGAGAATGGAGTTTAATTGTTTTCTCCATTATATTTTTTGTGTTCATGGGTTGATCATGTGTATTTGACTATCTATATATGTGTAGAAGATTAAGTTATAACTTATAATGAATGAAGTTAAGATGATGTACAATACCATATTTCTATAACACGACATGAAAGCGATGACTCTATATGGAATAAAACTATTTCTATGTAATTAAAGCAATAGCTATGTGATGTAATTTACATTGCAGACTTTATTGGATCTATATACAAAGTTTGTGAAGGCATTGTTCAATTCTTAGACATGTCTTTTTATGCCTTAATGCAATCTTGCTAATATCTATCGGTTGCCTCCTACTCCATGTATTTTGTTCTCTATTGCCTCGATACAACCTAAATAGAATCATATGCATGCAAGGGATTTGAAGGTCACAATACACCATATCCTATGTAGGGTTTTTATGGAACGGGTATTTACTCCTAGGAGGTCACAGGCTCAAATCCAAAGGGGAGAATGGTATGTACACCTATGTAGAATTTAGCAGTTAAATCAATGCACAGAGGGGGGTCCCTTGTCCCACAAACAAGGTCTCATACACCAATCTGGTGTCTCACTTGGTGGTGACCTTAAAAATAGATTATTGTTATTATTATTATTATTATTATTATTTGGCTCTTTAAGAGCATTTTTTATGAACTTGATGCCTATCATTGAAACATAACTCTATGGGCAAAAACGAGTTTATACATCTTGTAAAGTAGTGCATACTTGATCACTCTGATTTCTCTAGAAACTTCATATGTGCAATCAATAATATGGAAAACTTCAAGACTGTGGATCCAATGCACATCATGAGTTATATCACTTTAGTGGCAGCTAGGGTAGAATCTAACAAAAATCAAATTTGAAAATCACACTTGCTCATCACCCATCCAACAAAAATCATATTGGAAAATATAAATTAAAATGTGCTAAAGCAATGTAGTATCAATCCATTTGTTCATTACATTAACATACTAAAATCAGTGACTAGTAAACATGGATTAAATCTATAAAATCATCTCTACATTTGGGATAGTGAACATATCTCTTTATGTTACATAAAGAAATTAGAATCTCCAAAACTTCAAATGCAAAACACAAATAGAAAATCAACCTCTCCTTGGCTTACAATGCAAACACAGAAAAAACTGCTCATCCCTAGCTTACAATGCAAAATCAACAACTTCTTGCAAGCTTATAAAACAAAAGAGGCAGATAACAAAAACCCTGAATATTACAACCTTGTGTTAATCTCCAACAATTACTCTATTTTACTCTACATAGCATTATCTTTCTCTCAACAAAGATGCTAATAATGTCATGAAGTGATGTGCTCCTTCCCTCCATTTATAAGAGGCAGTCGTTTACAAGTAAGATGAAACTCTAACCCTAAATTGTCCACCATCCATATTTTCGCTTCGTTTCTTGGACTGTTCCTTTACTAGAACAAAGCTCTTATCAAATGCAAAAAAATAATTACTTGTTCAAAAGATTACATCATTTCCTTTTTTTGTCCCTCTAATTTAGTCATATGTTCTCAATTGTTTACAATACTTGATCTTGGGTTTTGAAAGCCCAAGTGAAACAATGGCTTCCTAAGGCAAGTTCAACATTTGTTAAAGCCAATGTATTGCCTTTGGAGTCCATCAACATAGCTATAAAATGCATGTCCTCTTCACTGTGTGCAAGCATTACTATAGACACGTTCTTCCCATTTTGATTACTATTCAAAGCTACTCAAGTCGCAATGGATCAATTTTTTCTACAGTTCCAACAAGTGTATTCACTTCCACAAATGATGTTCATCATTATCGTTGATTGTTTCACTTTGTGACCTCATCTCTGCTACATGCCCACTCTCAAGTTACAGCTCTCTCTATCATTGTTTGGGTGAGCATAATTTTCAGATTGTGCATAATTTTAACTCCACTTGCCAACACATCTCTTACAAGAAGGTAAGTGTGGATTTCAGACTCTATTTTTTGTGTTCAACCATTTATGCAATGTACTGAAGTATTTCAGCAAGAGCACATGCATGGAGCAACAGTTGAGCCCCTCTCTCCACTCTACAAGTGTAAATTATTTTTCCTTCCTTTTATTTGGGAGCTTTATGAATAAGTCATATATATTTTCCTTTATGTGTTATTTAAAGTAAGGCATTGGTGGAGATGGTAATCGACTTTGGGTGAGATGAACCAAGCTTAGTTTCAACTTCCTTCAATTGTTTCCCTCACAAACCATCCTAGATCTATTGTAATTCTAGATATAACAAGTGCCAAGAGGGATCAATCTATTGTAATTCTAGATATAACAAGTGCCAAGAGGGATCAAATACATTCAAGCTCAAATCTTTCCTTAATTTTTGCACTCTAAAAATCTCTTGTGCTTAAGGGATTTGATACCTCTTATACTTGGATAGATCTGAAGTTAAGATGGATCTAAGTTGGTTTATGCATTGGAGTAAAAATGAAATTTTATGGTCAAAATACTATCACAAGTTGTTTTGACTATCAAAAATATTTTAAAAATGAAATTACAAGTTGTTAAAGATCACACAAATATTCAATATTTAAATGTTGATGAAATTGTCATTGATGCCAACATGGACTTACAGTGGCCCCATAGGGTGTCATTGATGCCACCAAGTCCCACCTGCAGTGCCTTAGACCCCTTACAGAGTGGGTTTGTGCCTTGAAGCACCTTATACCCAGATGACAAGGTCCCTGTACCCACAAGGTTGGATCTTGATGCCACCACCTTGCTGAAGATGTTGAAGACTCCGTTGATGGTGTTGAAGACCCTGGAGATGGTCTTGAAGCCTTGATGGAATTTGGAGAAACCCTACATGGGTTGGAGAAGCATTAATGACCCATCCTGTGGTCATTCATGCTATTATGATGTCATGGTACACCAAAAAAAAGACCTAGCATCCCCACAGGTGATATCTTGACCCCTGGAGGTCTCTTGGTGTGGTTAAGGGGGATGAAGAAACCCTAAAGATGTCCTTGCACCCACACTTAGTGGTTAATGAGATTGCAACCCTTGTTGGGTCATGGAGCTCTTGTATGATGATGATGACCTTGTATGGTACTTGACAGGCTATGGAACCCATAAACATGTCATTGGCTTGATGAAAAAGCCCTTGGACCCACAATTGATGGCTTAAAGGTCCTTGACGACTTACAGTTGAATCTTGAAGAAATCTCGGGTTAAATAAAACAAACCCGAAGACATGATAAACCTTGATGACTTGTGATCAAGCTCTTAAGGTAAAATTTTTGTTGACCTTAAAGTCAGCCCTAAAGTTAAGGTTATGTGATAAAAATAACATTTTGTTAACCTAAAAGGTTGCCCTATTTTGTGGACAAACATTGAAGCATGTTCACACTCACAATACATTAAAAAAAATAAAGAAAGGTGGACAAGGTTGGCTCCACAAATGAAGATTTTTGACAAAATAAAAACAAAATGAAAAATTTTATGACAGGTCGGCCCATTGAAAAACCAGTATAAATAACCCATCCAAACTTCATTTTACACACACAAAAATTTCGAATGAGCTCTGCAATTTCGTGGACCGAGGCCAAGTGACTGTTTTTTGGGTGAAGGAGCAATGGCAGCAGCAGTGACTGCATTTTTTTTTACAGACCTGAATATGTTTGCAAGCCTGAATTTTTGCAGCAGTGAAGTTCTTCTTTTGTTTTTCGGTGGTGACCATTTGCAGCAATACAAAATTACAAACAGACCCGAATTTTGGATGCCCTAAATTTGGGAGTAGTGTAGCAGACCCGAGATTACAACAGTGTTGTGATGTAACAGCAATTGAACAGATATTTGTAGCAACAGAGGTCTGGAGCAGACCCGAACTTTTGGTGGCAGCAAGGTCCTAATTTTGTAGCAGACCATAAACTTCTTCCTATTTACAGTCTGAATTTGTAGCTTGACAAACATTCTGAGGTTGGTCCTTATTAGGGTATGGTATATTCAATGTTAATGACATAAAGTAATGCAATATGTACAGTGGATACTATACAGTGCATACTATGCCCTAGATGAATAATACATGCAAAACTAGATGATGATGCATACCATGAAATCTAACCAACACACATTTGAACAATGATAAGCATAAGTGGTTATGAAACAGTAATGGTATGTAGATGCAAATGACTAGTGATGAATGGTGAAGAATGTAATGACTCGTTTACAGTACATAGTGAAGTATACCATGATGCAAACCTGAGCCATCCCTTTTTTATGCCTAGAACAGTGATCCAAGAAATGAACAGTTTGTTTAAAGGCCATTCTCTTTATAGCCCAAGCTTGAAGCAAAGTTGTATGTACAGTGGCATTCATAGGTTAAGTTTGTTTTGAAGACTTGTTTAGAGTTGGAGTGTCGATACACATACAACCCAGATCTACTGAATGGACAAACCTTTGTATGAATGTACAATGGTATGTGAGTAGCATCCATACAATAAGTGTACAATGGTGTTGGAACAAGTGTGTGATGATTATGATACAACCAAGTATGTAGTAAGCAGTGACTTGGTTGTGACAACTACAAAACAATGGTATAAGCTGCTTTGACAGTAGCAGAGATGTTCTTGACGATGATGATTAATTGACTTGGATAGTTGACAGTGATTGGTGACACATTTGACAAGAGCAAACCTATGACATGGGCATGAGCAAAATCCTGTGATGAGCTTGAAGTCCTTATTGGTTGAGGTGACACATGCACAACATGAGACAATAACCTCCACAGTCTGAGGATGATGATGAAGTGTTGAAGGTCCTTTCACACTACTCAGCAGCAGCAGAGATACAATGCATACAATGAACAGTAACATAAGTGCTTGAGTACATACAGTGGTGTACTAATGAAGATGATGATGTTATAATGCATAACCTATGATGATGATGGTAACAGCCTTCAAAAGTGTCACTTGTATTAATCAGTGTTGCAACAACAAGCATAGAATGACCAACAAAGATTACTGAGCTGTGTTGACCAATGGAAGAAGTATTGACCAGATGATGTGACAATGAGCTTTAATTGTAAAAGCAAGTTTGTTTTGCTTTTGAGGTTATGATACATCAAATCCTTCTTAGCAGGGTCTAAAAAAACCAACAAGGTCCTGGATGAAGAGTAGGTGTTGATTTTACCTCACAGTTGTAGTCGTTTCAAAACAAATACAAAAAAAATTACAAAATCATATAATGTTGTGTTCTCTTGTCCTATGGTTCTTGTTATGACTTCATGATTCATATGCTTATGATTTATAAATGATGCAGTGATAGATGTTTATGAAATGATTATGCAAATGGTAGAATAATACATCGATGAATTAGTTGTTGATTGTTAAAATTGAAAAAGTAATAAAGACTGCACACACAGATTCACCGCCCCCCGCCCCCCACCTCTGCGTGCATGGTGTGTCTAACATTAAATACATTGTTATTATACTGAACACCAAAATTCTCTGGTTCCTTCCTTTCGTAAAGATATAATTGTTAATTCTAACTACTATATTGAACTTGCAAATTATATCACACTCGTTGATGTGATTTTCCAATTGTCTGATACTATTCTTTCACAAAGTGCTTATGTGAATGTATTTTTATATTTGAACTTCAAAATGATCCAATTGTCTTTTCTTTCTTTTTATAAAAATGTGCAACAATTACAGATATTTTAAAGAATTCTTGCTAATTGGATTTTAATTTTAGACTAAGATAACATATATATTTCCTTTCTTGCTTCCTCTTTCAAGTGATCATATATTTTCACCAATCCTCGTTCATAAATTATCATTCTAGTAACTGATGTATGTATATTTTAATAAACATGCTTCCTTTCACCAACATGCTTCATAGTTGAGGTGAAAAGGCATAGTTGAGAGGAGGATACTCATGGCTTTATACTCGGTTACTAATTGACTTACTATGTGATTGATTGTTTCAATATAAATCTAACCTATATAGCTGCTCTGATGTACTTTAAGGAAAGGTCTATTGTAATGGATCCTAAAAATATTAAATTAAATTAAATTACATTTCATCTTTATGGTGATATACTGTACACTTCATCTTTATAACTTGGAAAAACTATATTATATTTAAACTATCCATAATTCAGGACAACCAATTTTTATAATCATAGAATCTATAAAACAAAAAATATTTTTATATTCATAGAATCTATAAAACGAAAAATTTAACTAATGTACTAAAAAATTCCTTATTCATATCATCTAATTCAGACAAACTAAAATGCTAAGCTGAAGGTGCCAATCTGAAATAACTAAATTGAAGCTACGAGTCTAAAATTGTTAAATTGTGAATCATTGTGTATTCTAAGAAAATCCTATGAAACAAAGTCATTAAGATCCTATGACTTGTGTTTTAGTTCGATGCATTCATTTGTATAAATGTGAATATATTATTTTATTTTAATTAAATAGCGGCATTATATTATTTTTTTGTTTTATGTTAACTAATATTTAGGTCGACATGCCAATTCACCGTTACAAGCATGGCACATCTCGCTCACCTAGGTTGTAGAAAGTACCCTTTGGCACAATGAGAGATTGTTGATATTTGAAAAGAACATTATTTTTCAACCTTGTGAAAAAAATTGTTGGCATTTAAAATAAGAGTATGTTATTTGATGTGAAAACAACAATTTGGTTTTGGAGGAGAAATAAACTTTTTGAGAAATTTAAATATTTTTATGAGGTCCATGGAAAACCTTTTGCCGTGTCTTTTACATGTTAGTTCTAATTTTGATTCCATCAATTGTATAGCAGTGCTAGTTCAGTAAGCTTTACAACCACTAGTTGCAATCCTATGTTATGTTTCAATACGTGTGCACATGAAGAAGCATTAATGCTTATCAAAAAATGCTGTGAAGAAAAGTACTGTCGATAAGAATAATTTTAAAGAATCGATGAGAACGTTGCTTCTTTGTGGGGTATCATTGTTAGTTCTAATGAACAAGTTTTGCATTTGCAGAGGACCATTGCCAAAAGCTTAATGAACAAGTTTCTCAACTTCGTAATGGAGTTATTTTGTTACGGGATATTAATGCCAATCAACAAGATACTATTAACCAATTGCAGAATCGTGGAGGGGCTTACGGAGCAGTTTGATTCTACTATTGATTCACAGGAACAAAATTCTACACCCTTGGTTAAGTCAGAGCCACACCCAGTACACTATGTTCAATCAGCACCAGATGTCTTGCCAGACATCTCAATGGTATCTACACCCTAATCATTATGATCAGTACAGTACGTTCAATCAGAACCATCTGCTTTTCCATTGACATCTCAACGGTATCAACACCTTAATAAATGGTAGCAACTATATCTTTGACTGCTAGCAACATTTCTTACTAAGCTTTAAGAAAAGGCGTGAAAAGTTTAATCTTGGATTGGCACTGACTACTAGGGTTTAATGTGGTTGAAACGTTGATTAATCATTGTGACATCCGAGTACCTGATTGAGGTATTTGTGTCTTGTTCACTGTATAGAAATACAATGCTCGTTGCTCCCTTTGATCAGCCAAACACAGCAGCAGTCCCCTTGAACAGTGCTTTGATGGCAGTTTTTTTGTTTTTGTTCCTTTGGCATTTTGGTGCAATCTGATGGGAAGACCACTTTATTGCATGTGGTGTTTCGAATATTTGAGTTCTTTTAACCAGCATTAGTGCACGTACAACGTCTTGGTTGGAGCTTCTTGTTGATGTTCAACAATTGTCTACAACTTCATTGGATCACTCTCACCAAATAATACTTTGACATCCACTATATAATTTTTTGGACACTACTCTATTAACATTGGAGGGATTTGAGTTTCATTCTGACCCCCTATTTTCCAAAGAAGAATGTGTAAAAGATGTTTCAGAGATGTTATGGGCTCTCCATAGAGAGCGTGCTTGTACACCATAATGGTCAGATTGCTGTTGTCAGTGTTGGACATTTTTTATATCCCTACCCAAGTAAAATTGAAAGGGAATGTTGAGATTTAATTTTCATTGGTCCCTCCAAGTCATGTTTAAGGCGAGCTGTTCAGAGTATGTGTAACGCTGACCTATCGGTCTTTTGGTGGCCTTTGTGGTCCCACACTGATGGTTAATTAGATGGGCTCTATGGTCCCACATTTATGGATTTTGGGGTAATTAATTCAACCTTCTCTAAATATCCAAGGCTCAGCTGCATTTGTAAACACGTCACTACACATCACTTGAATATGTTGATCTTATTAGTAAGTGTCCATGGTTTCTCCACTACAATCAGTTGGAATTTTTGGTTGATCATGAGTATTAGGCCCCAATTTAACCCCACTCCTATATATTCAAGGCTTAGCCTCTTTTGTAAACACCTCACTACACATCACTTGAATTTGTAATATATATTGATCTTGTTAGTAAGATTGGAGTTTTCACTGTTTCTAAACTATGTTCTCTTGGATTTCTGGGTTGATCATGCATATTGGGCTATCTTACTTTATGTGTTCATTATTAAGATCTAGCTTATCGTGAATGAAGTTATGACGATGTCCTATAAAATATTTTTTTAACATAAAAAGCCCAGCATGCCTTACAAGCTAACAATTAAAGAAATCAGTGTTGCAAATATCTCCGATTTCTCCCGATATTTCCATATTTCTCTCGAGTTTTTTGCGTTGCTGATTTGTCCGATATTTTCATAATTCTTTAGTTCTAAAACTATTTTTGCCGATATTTTCCGATAATTCCCGATATTTTCCCCGATGTTCCCGATAAATTTATTTCCAGACCCTCGACGATATATTCCCCGACACGATGTATGCAACATTGAAAGAAATACATCACACACGATGGACATGTTTACAGAAGCAACTGTCTGGATTGTACATTGAAGGTAAACAGTTTTCCTTCAGATTTGACCAGTCAGAGAAGTTCAAAAGGAAACTTGTTTCCACTTGCAATCACCATTGGGATTTAATTCAATAACATTGAAGGAAACCTGTGATCCAAACAGTGTCTTTGTCACAAGTTGCATGTGAATCGCTAGAAAATGTATATCTAAAATCGTGCAGCCAGACTAATTGATGAAACCATCAACATTGTCAAAATGAGAAGGGGTAAATCAACAAATAAACCACAAAACACCCATTAATACAAAGTCAAAAGTCTTTCCCTTACCACACAAGAAAGCAAGAGGAATATTCAGGTGCAGATTAATTAGCGAATGCAAAAATTAAGTCCTTGTTAAGCTCACAGAGAATATGAATCAGTTTATAAGTATCGCCAGCAATAGTTCATATCTACCAGTTATTTTCAGAGGATCTGCAGTGAACAGAGGAAAATTATTGGCATTGTCGTAACTGAAATAGAGAGACGGAACAGTAAACAAAACGCACAATTTTACCTGCACAAAGTGCCATGTTCTCCAACCCTCATGAGTTGCTTTTGGAAGGAGAACGTGAACTGTTGCTCTTACCACTAGGACTGATTTTCCCTCCTTTTGTGGCCCTGTCAAACCATACAGAGACATGTTTAATAGAGCATATAAAAAGGATTAAGAATTTAAATCAATTTGATACGCACCTTCTTGGACTCCGACTCCTTGAAATTTTCCTGTCTCCCCTAGGAGAACGCTGCAAAACAAACAATAAAGACACCACATCAGACAAACGTCATCAGAATTGGATATGCAACACCTAAATGTATCCTAGTGAGGAAATTTACACACATAATAATCCCCAAATAATAATAAAAAATATACAAAATGTAAAGACAGGGAGCAACCATCATTGAAGTGGATGCAGGAAATATAAACTACCAACAATAAAACAGTAGCCATTCACCTTTCGTGAGTTATGTGATTCTGAAGATAATGAACTGGACCTTCCACGCTTTCGAGGTGTCCGCACCCTGAATATAAAGATAACTTGTTATAGATGACAGTGTAAGAAAATAACATCTGAAATAAAGTATAAAACAGTGCATTTTATAAAAAGAAAGCCCAAGTCTGACAGACCATTAAATAAACAGCTTTTCTTGTCATAAAATAAAGTCAATGTGATGAGCAATCATAAATCTCAAATATGCAACAGACCTTTTTCATGCTCGAGTAGAATACTAAATGTATTTGGAGCCAGGTGTCCCACTCATTACAGATGTGCTTAAAGTCGAGGAGGGTTCTGGTCCTTGGGAGGGGGGGAAACACAAACGCAGTCATGGTTCAATATCAGAAAAAAGGAAGGCATTGCTAGGAGAAAGTATACCTTTATACTACATAATGCAAATAGTTACCATACTCTTCCTCGCCGACCCAGGTGACTAGGCATACCCGTGCTTAACATTGATTAAGTATAGAAAAAGCAAAAAATAAAATTAATGCAGGAAAAATTACCTGGGAGAACGGCAAGTATTAATTCGGGATACTCTACATACTCAGGAACTACTCATTACTATGACTATAGTACTATGGCGAGTCTGACCAACCAATACTTGGTCCATGGGAATCAGCCGAGTATTGAGATGAGTACTCTAAGGGCAATTCCATAAAAAAAGAGAATTACAATAGAAAGGTGGGCAAAATCGACAGTGTAGTCATATGGATGCACAGCACATCCAACAAGTGGGATAGATTTCATTGCTTAAACTGTTGTCAGTACCGTATAATTGGATTATGGAAGTGCTCCATTTTTTAACTCTTGATCTTGACTTCTTTCACATTGCTGTAACAGGAGGCTCTTCATCACAGGTAGCAAGTTAAATGCACACAAAGTATAGACATTAGAAACACAATGCTATAAGTTTTGCATTATTTCAAGCATGCCATATTTTTAATTCAATTTGGATAGGGCACGGTACCTTTAAAGCACATTACCCAACACAACTTTCATTTTAGAATAGGCTTCTAATATTGAGACAATGAGCCACTGATTACTACCACCTCCTAAACACGGAATTTTAAGAAGAAAGCACAGCTACTCTCTGTTACCACCCAGTTTGCACAGTATGTTCAACAGACAGAAGACATAAGGCTAGCCAGGGACCTTTCAGTCCCCCATCTAGATCAGGCAGTCTTCTGTCCAGTTGTACTTTTCACTTCCTTTGTCATGGTCAAATGAAGTTGTTTGTAAACTTTTGACATCCATTACATGTGTGAAAGGGCTAGCCCAAGTGAGTCACCTAAACTATGGCCACTTTGGAGTGTTTTTTTCACCTTGGTGAACTTAAATCATAGTGATCAGAGTTTATCTTGGTTTTTCCACTCACCTCCAAAGCCAAAGTATGTTATAATATGGTTGCCTCAGGCTGGTGTCTACGTCCTTAGTGTTCAATGTCAAAGTTATAGTCAGTCACCATTTCCCTAGCTACATGCATGGCCTTTTAGGTCCTTTGGGGGGGTAAAAAAGACTAAGGGCTATGTAAAAAGGAGTTAAGTGGGTCAAATATTGAAAAAGGAATATTCTAGGAACCTCCCCCCTCAAGGAGGTTGCATGCAGGTGTTTTCCCTCATCCAAGGGAGCAAGGTGGTGCCCTCTCCTCATCCATGCATCATTGGGATCTCTTCCCAAAGGTGGTGCCCTCCTCTTTAGTCATCTCCTAAATGTGGCATCAGCTCTCAGGGTTATGCATGGAATCTCCACCAAAAGGGGGCACGCCCTCACCTAGCTTTGGAGTTAACTCCAAAGGTGGCGCATATCTCTTGAGTTGTATGAGATCATCCTCCTCTATGTGGAACATATCTCTTCAATTGCCTGGATCTCCTCCTAGATGGGGCACTTCGTGGCCCACTCAAGCTTAGTTCACTCCACTAGTGGCTTAAGTTCTCTTTGAGGTTGCGCATCAGGGTTTTGGAGAGCCCCTCCATGTGTCACATTCTGCTCAGTGCATGCATGATCTACCAAAGGGGAGCACATCCTCTCCCTTTCCTATTTAAATAGGCCTCCTCCTCTCTTATGTTGTTGGTTATTGACAATTGTTGCAGTCAAAGCTATTGTATGATATCTTTCTCTTTTTAAGACTTTGCAGGTCACATTAGAAGGCTCTGTGTAAGGTGTATGTCTCTTGCTTGTTTATTTATGCCTAATTAATATGATCTAGCTTTATTTGTACTTTTCTTTGTTGCATGCTTGGCCATTAGAGGGGTATTGCTACCCAGCTGGCATAGATAGTTATTTTAGTTCTTTTCCTAGTTTGGATATTGCTATACTAACGTATTTGAGGTAAACTACACCACTAAGCAACAAGAGGAGGAGACCCATTTCCTTGTATAAGCTAATATTTTGCAGGTTGACTACAAACTCCAAGCAGATCAGGGTGTGCCGAGAGCTTCCCTAACCTCTTGGATCCATCCAAAGCAAACCAAAGCAATGCAAAGCAAAAACCAAAGTGACTCCATTGCTTTTGAAAAAACTTCCTCTTCTCTTCCTTTAACCCTCCTCTCTTTTAAATATTTCAGTCAGTTACTCACATTTGCATGTTTAGATTCTAAAAACATTATTGCATATTTTTCCTAAATCTATTCATGCATGTCTTAGATCTATTATAACCCATATAATTTACATTTTAGAATAAATCCAGGCTAAAAGAGTTTTTAGTGCATGTATTTCAAATTACATAAATATTGCACTTAGATAAGCTCCTGTACTTCAACAAAAATTCAATTTCATTACTTGCATGTTATTGTAAATTAGTGTAAAAAGATTATAACCAGTATAGATCCATTTTAACTATGGCTCTACCAAGCGCCGAGAGGGATCAAGTTCTCTTGAGATGCCAACTCTTTTTAATTTACTAAAATGTCTAAGTATTCCTACTTGGGAGGGAAATGGTCAACTTGCTTAAGTAATTTCAAAATAGGGTAAATATGAGTAGAAGAATGAGGTGAGTAACATTAAAAATTATTTAATCAAATAGTTTTCCAAAAATTGCTTTACTTGTCTCTCTTTAAAACTAATAATGAATGTCAAGAGTAGTTAATGAGTAAACTACTCCATATAAAATTTTAAAACTTAGATTTTGAGAATAAATCGGAATTTGAAAATCATTTTACCATCAAATGAATATTTTAAACATTTATCCAAATGTTTTTGAGAAATGACTTGTTTTTCTTTATAACTAAAAATGAACATTTACATGTTAGGGTTAACCTTGACTTGGGAATGAGCAAGGAAGTAAGTGGTTTAAAGCACATGGTTTAAGTGGCCCATGGTTTCTTGCTAGTTGTATTTTGCCAAAGTGAGCACGAGAGATGATCTTAGCCTTGGCCAACCAATAATAAATCTATTATTGAAGTTTGTTTTTTCCCTACTAGGTTTTATTAAATTTTATATGTTCTTGGTTTTATAATTTCCTTTTACTAAAGTCAATTGAATTTTACTACTCAGTTTGTAAAATTGTGAGCATTGCCCTAATATGGTTGTATATTTATGAATATAATATTTTTTATTTTTTATTTTTTAATTATAAGCCAACATGTTATAAGTTTTTTTTTACTTTTTATTATTATTATTTTTATTGAACCCACATGTGCCACATGAGCATTACAGACGGGACACATCTCACCTACCCATTTGAGCTGTAGAAAGCGCCTCTCGACGCAATCAGTCTCGTTATCATATTTTAATTCACTGCCCACTCTTTGGACAACGAGAAAATCTCATGATACAGGCACTTACATCCATCTACACTCATAGTCCTAACCTCTTCCTTTCATTGGTTTTTGGTCTAACATTTGTTGGCAAGTTAAGCCCCCATTTGGGGGATAGCTAAGGGCTTCATTCTAGAGCCTGTTCGCTGTTGTTCCATAACTTTTACTTGCAGGTTGAGGACAGCGAGCACGCAGTCCAAAAGGAAAACAAGATCGGCCACCATTCAAACCCCTCAAGGTGCCCACCCAATAAGGCATATTTTCTACCACTTTCTTACATTCATTCTCTAACTATTGTAAGTTTGATTGTTGGCCATAAGGACCAACAGTAGGCATTCTAGGGGTTGCATAGCCTCTGGTAACCCATCTAGCAGCATCGAGAGCCATTCTCTTAGGATAATGGGGACACCTAGTCCTTGACCACGGTGTGGACTCAACCTAGTGTTGAGTGATCATTCTGTTGAATGATGATATCTGGTCCTTGACCATGATATGGACCCAGCTCTGCCTTGGGGGACTCAACCCTGTGTTGAGTGACCATTTTGTTGAATGGTAGACATCTGGTCCGAGACCACGATGTGGACCAATCTAGTACTGGTAGACTCAGCTTAGTTTTGAGTAGCCGTTCTCTTGGAGAATGGAGGCGCTTGGTCTATTACCAAGTATTTGACCTAGGGTCAAATTATGCAGCCCATGGATGAGGCACCTGGTCTGTTACCAGGAAGGCACTATAAGCCCTAGACTGGGTCTAGGCATGTGTGACACTCTGAGCCTTGATTAATGGGTTTTGTGTTCTTCTCCAAGGCTTAGCTACCCCTGGTTAAGATACCCTAGTACCTGATCTTGGTGTCACACAGAGTGTGAGATAAAAGCATTAGTAACTCTCTTGGTTTATGATGATGTACTTTGAATGAAAATAAAAGACCACAGGTGATGACCACAGGGGCACTTGAAGAAGACTAAAAGGAAAAGTCAAAAATACATAAGGAATTTGGTAAAAGTCAAAAATACATAAAGGACTTTTTCGACCACGGATTGGCCACGGTAAATTTTTCCTAAGCAGCATCGAGGGCCATTCTCTTAGAGAATGGAGACATCTGGTCAAGTACCAGAATTTGGAACCAATTCAGCACTGGGGAAACTCAGCTTTGAGCTGAGTAGCCATTCTTTGAATGGAGACATCTGGTCAAGTACCAAGATATGGAACCAGTCCAGCACTGGGGGAACTCAGCCTTGAGCTGAGTAGCCATTCTTTGAGGAGACATCTGGTCAAGCACCAGGATGTGGAACCAGTCTAAGCACTGGGGGAACTCAGCCTAGAGCTGAGTGGCCATTCTTTGAATGGAGGCACATGGTCAGTTACCAAGAAGAGGAACCAGTCCATGCACTGGGGGAACTCAGCCTAGAGTTGAGTGGCCATTCTTTGAATGGAGGTACTTGATGAACCAATCCACGACTGGGGGTACTCAGCCTAGGGCTGAGAGCCATTCTCCGAGAGAATGGAGGTGCCTGGTCAGTTACCAAGACATCACTATAAGTCCTAGACCGAGTCTGGGCATGTGAGGCACTCATATCCTTGACTTGTGGGCTTTGTGATCTTCTCCAGGGATTAGCTACCCCTGGTTAAGACACCTAGTACACGATCTTGGTGGCACAAGAAGTTTGAGATAAAAGCATTAGTAATTCTCCCTATTTATAATTATGTACTTTGAGTGGGTATGAACGACCCCTATGACCACTTGCATTGACCACAGGGCACTTGAAGAAGGCTAAAAGGTCAAAGTCAAAAATACATAAGGACCTTTGGACCTCTAAAAAGTCAAAATGAAAATACAAAAAGACCTTTAGTAAAAGTCAAAAAGTAAAAGAATAAATTCATATTATATTATTCTTTTGTGTATGGTCCACATCCAAGGGACTAAAAGCCTATAAAAGAAGATCAAGTTCATTTCATTTCTACACACTTCATCATCAAGCTTAACTACTCTCTTAAAGGATGAAGATTTCGCTGGTCTGCTACAATTGTTGGTGATCTTTGTTGTTGTGCCCTAGCATGGCGGTTTTGGCTAGCTAGGGCATCACTTCCTCTTGCACACATACCCTAATCAACTAGGGTATCCTTCCTTTCTATTTACGATTAGCCAAGAGCAAAAGCAGGACATCTTCCATGAAGCCCTAAACTTCCCACGAGTTCAGGCCAGCACCCTAATTTCTCACGGGCAGGCATCTCTTCATCTCGGGCAGTCCTTCTCTATCACGGGCAGCCTTCATTCGGTCTCAAGCAACCTACATCTTCACAGGAAGTCTCTTTCCGAGCTCGGGCTTACTACAAACAAATTCTGGGCAGCCTCCTCTTCTACGGGATGTCCTCTTTTCAGTCTCGGACAGGCTTTGGAGAGGAGAACAGGTTCACGAGCAGCATGTCTGTACCCTCGACCAGCTGCACAGAACCCTCGGGCAGTAGTAAACCCTCACGGGCAGCCTGCTAGCAGACAGCTGTCACTCTCAAGCAACAGTACAGTGGCTCAAGCAGCCTCGGGTAGACCCAAGCAAACCTCAGCCAAGCAGAACAAGGCTCGAGCAGCAGAACAGTAAATCCGGGAAGCATTTCAACCAGCAAGTAAAGGTCTCAGGCAGTAATAGAAGAAGTTTGGGCATTCTGAGCAGCTTGGGCAGCAGACAAAAAATTCGGGCAATCGAGTCTGGGTAGCAGAAAGAGACAAATCTGGGCAGTTGCCCTAATCTGCAATTTTATGTGATATCTATCTTCTTGTGGAAATTTTTGGTCAAGATCTGTTAGTGATTGAAATTGTTTAAGCCTGCTAGGTTTTGACAATTCACTGAAGAACATTCATCTCAGAATCCTGAGATTGAAAAACTCAGTCATCTCATCTAAGGGATGAATTACTAATGCTTTTGGGGTTTTTGTCCTTTAAAGGTTTCCCCGTGAAAAACATCTTGTGTTCGTTGTGTTGATGTTTGTTTATCTACTGCACTTGCCTAATTGTTATCTAGCTTACAGTCTGCAAAATTAAAGAATATATGCAAATGCTAAAATTCAACATCGACATCAAGTACCACTTCTTGAGAGATTGCGTTCAAAGAGGAACCACTCGGTTGGAGTACATACAGACAGATGAGCAGGTGGCGGACATTTTTACCAAGGCACTTTGCAAACACAGTTTTGTGAAGTTCGGGGATAAGTTGGGGTTGCTACAGAATCTCTTCCTCGTTGAGAGGGAGTGTTAAAGTAACAGCAACAAGGAAGGTCTTCCTACATGCATGTGTCCTTGAATGCAGAAGACTTAAATCAGGAAACCAATTGTATTTAATTTATTTTTCCTAAGTTTACTTTGGAAAATAAATTTAAGTAATCTAATTATTATTTGACTTTAGAAAGTGAAAGTGAAATTAGGGTTTTTGCTTTTCATAAAGTTATAAAAGAAAGATCAATTGGTGGGGAGGATACAGTTGCATTCCGACAGAGACGAAGGAAGAAGTGTGAGAGAGAGAATTTTGGCAAAGAAGACGGAGGAGCATAAATTCAGGAAGGAGACCAAAGACAGAGGAGAGAGACAGGCAGAGCAAGCAGAGGGACCGTACAGCAGGGGGGTCGTACAGACTTCACAGTCGTACGGATCCGTACAGCAGGTCATACGGGTTCCATACATACCTTACAGCAGTCTGTCGTACAGAGCAGGACCGTACAGCAGCAGTCGTACAGTTTCCCTGGGATCTGTGCCCTACCTCTAGGTTTTTCTCAGTGTGCTTTAGGTGATTTGATTTTGCCATCTAGGGCATAAATCAAAATTTCTGATTTGTAAAAGCTCCATATTTTCTTAATAAAATATCACATCATACTGCTGCACCGGTTTTTCCATCTTGGGTTCTGTCCAGGGGTTTCTACCCAAAAAGACTGTGTCGTTTCTATTGATGTGATTGATGTTGTGAATGGTTCTCAGTTAGTTATATTCTGTTGCATACTAGTAAAGAAGTGCATGTGTGGTTAGTTCAGTAATTAAATTAAATATATTGTTTTAGCCCTAGTTGTGATTTGAAGGAAAAATTACACAAGACAGGTGTTGTAGTGTCTAAATCTGTAGGATTAAGTGTGTGGATAATTTATATTTGTTAGTTTTTGTACCTAGGCAGATGTTCCCTAGGTGACTTTAATTTTTGCCTAAAGTCACTTTAAGAGGGAAAAAGGTGACCCTCACATTAAAAGTCACTTAATGAGACTTTATAACAATAAAGTCACTTTTTGATAAATTTAAGTGGGTGAGTGATTTTATTTATGAGAAATAAATAAAAGTGATTTTCACTCTCAATCAATCTCATCCATTGGATTGATTCTTTCTCCACCATTGGATTAAGAAACTCACTTAGGGTAAACAAAAAGGCATGAGGGAGGCAAAAGGGTTTCACTTGTTCATTTTTCAGGAGAAGAGAAGAGAAGAGCGCTGGGAGAGAAGGACGAGGGTTTTCTTCACTTGCTGAGAAAAATTTCATGCACAGAAATCGAGGAGTACTGAACATTTAATGCTGGCACAGTTTCCAAGAAGAGGTACGGCCTGCATTAATTACAGTACGGCTGCATTCAATATTGCACAGAATTCGAGGTGAGTACGGCCTGTCTGTTGGCTGTACGGCTGCATTAAATTCAGCACAGAAATCAAGGAAGATATCAGCATTTATTTGGCACAGTTTTCGAGGACGAGTACGGCCTGCATTAAATTGCTGGCACAAATATCGAGACAGTACGGTGCATTTATTGCTGGTACAAATTTCTAAGCTGCTGTACGGACTGTTTTGTTGGCACAGTTTTCGAGGTGATGTACGGCCTGTTTGCTGCTGTACATTAGCATTTATTTCAGGCACAGAAATCGAGAAGGGTGTACGGCTGGGGTTGCTGAGCACATTTCCAGACTTTGTGAAAAAGTTTGCCGGTGGAGATAAGTTGTATTTTTCATCATTTTCTGTCCTGTACATTGCTGAAGAAAATAATAAAGATCTCTCTCTCTCTGACTGGTTTTCCCCGTGGGGGTTTTTCCAGGGCTGATTAGCCAAAAATCTCTGAGTTAAATTTATGATGTGCATGCATTCGTTTTCAGCCTGTTAGTAAGTTTTACTGTGTGTTTAAAATTGTTCAGCAAAATTTTAAGTAGCTTCAAGCCTATGCAAAACCGGCTGAAGTGAAAAACACAAATTGTTCATTTAAACCAGCAAGCAGTAAAACTCAGTTTTTCAACAATATTTGGTTTGATTGTATCTAGAATTATTCTTGGTTTCATCATTTCTATTTCCTGTAATTTTCAATTGCATTTATAAGATAGATTTCATTTCCTCACATAACAGAATTATTGCATCTTTTTCAGATTGTCATCTTTCAAGAAGACTTGCAGTCTTTTTCTTAGCTCGATTTGTTGCATTCAGTTATCAAGATTGCATCTTAGATTTGAACTTACTAGGATTGCACTTAATCAAATCTTTAATGAACATACTCAATTCAGAAGCTGCATTTACTATGTTGGATTACAGGCAGTAACCTGCACTCGTAAAGAATAATCTTTACTTTCTGCAATTTAGTTTCCAGTTAAGGTGTGGTGTGAATTTACTTTCTCGCACAGTGAACTTATTGTCAGCATTTACTTTCGAGCACAAGTGTGAGATTCACTCTTTAGTTTAGCAAGGATTTATGCTTCTGCAATTTACATTTCTGTTGTGTGATTTATTTCCCGTGATTTAGTTTAGCTGCTTAGTTTCTAGCCAAGGCTGTTATCTGTCCATAGTACATACTAGTGTTTGTAAGTGAAATTTCTGAACTACAACTTCACACTAGATAAACCAGCGGAAGAAGGAATGGTGACCTGCATATACAGTGCACGGTAACTCACAAGTCAAACAAAATCCTGGCCTGACAAATTTAATATACAGACTATTTACTTGCCTTACTATAAATTAGAAGGTGATTAAAAAGCCTGTCAATAACCATACATCCTTAGCTATTCAAAAGGTCTCGAAGGCAAAAGCAGTTCCTCGAGCCTGCATATTCGATATGTGACCATTACTTCATTTTAATATAAGTAAGGGTTAATTTGATGGAGGCATGGCATTCTATGGCAGTATAAAATAAACAAGTATACGAGGATGATTGTGAAGCAAAGGGTGTTGATGGAGACATTGCATTCTATGGCAGCATAAAATGAACAAGCGTGCAAAGTCTAAACACATAAGAGGATGAGTGTGAAGCAAAGGGTGTTGAATGATGATTGCTAGATAAATTGCAAGTAATTAAATGCATAACCCCTATAATAGAAGTTGTATGTTATGCATTGACATATTTTCCTGATCTCAGAGAGCTTTACAAGACACTTGACAACATGTTGAGTAAAATTAGAACTGCCATTTCTTCCAAGGAATCCCACACAAAAGTTCTATAGACAACAATTTGACCCATCTTTCAATAGAGGTGATACTATGTGAACAGAATTGCATATTGCAACATATGCTCTAAATCTTAAATGGTACATGGAGAACATTAACACAGTGAATCCTATTTATGCTTAGAAATAAAGAAGGGTTTTGAAATGCCATGGCAAAAATGTTCATTACTGATGAGGAAAAGAAACTTTGACAATCATTCCTTTATTTGCATAAGTCAATGACACCTCCAGTACGTTTGAGGTGGAAGATTATAGACTAATTATAGCCCATAAGAACTCAATTATGTGGTGGACATTCAAGAATGCATGGAGATGGAGCTCCAGACCTCTAACAACAAGTCATTCAAATACTTCTTCAAATTGCTAGTTACTCTACTACTTAGAGAGACTAGTCCACCTACAGCTTCATCTATTATATCAAAAGGAACAAACTTACCTGTTTGGAATGACAAGAGGTGTTGCACTACAATAGATTATGGAGAGTATTGATAAATACTAACAATAGAAGAATAAGAAAATATAATGAGTTCATATCTAGAATTGTGTGTTAAGAGATTGATGGTTATCTATAATAAACTAGGTCATTATTGTGCAAGTCCTAGCTTGTAGGCCAACACACTGCATAGGAATTATGATAGCGGTTTAAAAACACTACACTGTTTATTCTCTGGAAATTGGGAATTGAGTATTTGATCAAATCACAAATATTCTCTTAAGCAGCATCAATAGAATGTCATAATCTATATACATCACATACAGATATTAACTAAACAAGATTATTAGTTACTACTTCATGTTGCAAGTATCTGATTATCTATTATTTTCTCAAAAGAAAAAAACACATAAAAGAAACTACCTGCGGGGAGGAGAACGAGAAGTTGATCTGGAACGAAGAGGTCTTCGTGGAGGTGAGCGACTCCTTCGACGAATAGGAGACAACCTACGAGGAGGACTTCGGCCACGTCTAGGAGGAGGAGATCTATATAATTATTGCATTATTAGAGAATAGAAAATTAGAACAATCCAACCTTATCCAAACCTTCAGTACATATTGGAGACAAATTTGTGTGTTATATACTAAAAAACTATATATTATGCATGAGCAATTGATATTTTCATGTAAGTCCTAAATTTTTCAAACAAAAAATACAAAAATAATTTCTCATGTGCATAAATTAGGTCAAAGTAAACGCATACAAGCATATAATCAATCTCCTGCTTGAATGAAAGCCAAAACAATCTAAACAAATGTTCTAAAATATGGAAAGGTGCTTAGGTTGTATATAATAAAAAAGATGTAAATTGTCCCTCTGCGAAGCATGGAACACATTACTAACCTCTCAAAAAGCTAATTTAATAAGTTAGTTTCCATCTTGATTGTAGATATGTATAATAAGTTAGTCACCAGCTTGATCACAGATATGCCTTCATAAATCATTATAAAATAGGAAGAATTTATTTATTATGATTCCTAGAACCCTCTTTAGGAACTATAAATTGTTTCTAAATTTATTTCTACAAAATCATGTAAAAATCAAAAAGTAGATAACAAAATAACAAGAGGAAATTAGACCAATCTTCTAAAGTTTTCCTATCCTGCCATAATAAAGTTATAAACAAGTAAAGAAAAGCCATACTCATTAACATAAATTTTGTTTACTCCAAGATCCTAACATTATGATCTTGTGAGTCCTAAGACCTAACACAATATTATTAACCATTGTTCCATAGAGAGGCGTCCCCTAGGGTCAGGGGCTCGCCCCCTGTGTTTCCCACGCACCCTAGGGAGGCACATCTTTTCCATCACTCAGCCCTACCAGTGATCCCAACTGGAAAATTAGGGTTTCTACCATCAAATCCTAGGTCATCCCAAAGGAGGTCAGCCATAAGCTATATTTTTCATGTACTACTCCTAATTCCAATTGAAGTTCTCATTTTGTTAAAAGATGACAAAGAGTACCAAGCTAGATGAGAAGCTTGAAGGTGCTGAAAATTTCAGAGCATGGAAATATCGGATCATGCTCATCATAGAAGAAAATGATCTAGAAGGATTTATAAAGGAGGAAGTTGCAGATCTAGAAGAAGCTGAAGCTAGTCCAAATACAAGAAGGATATGATCAAGGCTAAGAGGATCATAGCTGACTCCATCAAAGATAACTTGATTCCTCAAGTATCCTCAAGGAGCACACCAAAAGAAATGTTTGATGCTCTATCTGACCTATTTGAAGGAAGAAACATCAATAGGAAGATGACCTTGAGGAATCACCTCAAAAGTGTAAAGGCTCAAAATTCAAAAACCATGCAATCATATTTTACAAGAGTAGCTCAAATCAAGGAGCACTTGGAAGTCATTGGTGATATTGTTGAAGAAGCATAAATTGTAATGACCACCTTGAATGGTCTTCCAAGAGATTGGGAATCCTTTATCAAGGGAATCTGTTCAAGAAGAAGACTAACCAAGTTCCGACATTTATGGGAAGTATGTGTGCAAGAAGAAGAAAGAATAGTAGCCAGAGAAGAGAAGCTAAATGAAAATGAGGATCAAGCTTTGGTAGTCCATACCAAAGGCAAGAGCAAGAGAAAGAGTTATGACCATCCTCTCAAAAGGACTCAAGGGTTTAAGAAGCCCAAGAAAGACTTCTCAAATTATGAATGCTTCACTTGTCATAAGATGGGACACATTGCTATAAACTGTCCCATGAAAGCAGAACGAGTCAAGAAGAAGAAAAGATTTCAAGACCATGCTGCTGAAGACAAGGATCAAGAAGATGAGGAAAGAACTAAGGAAAATGAAGATTCATGTGACGAATATGTCTTGATCTCTACACTCACAAGATTAGTCTCACGAGGAAATGACACCTTGCTAGTAGATAGTGGTGCCTCCAAGCACATGACAGGTTACAAGGACTCACTCTCATGTCTTGTACAAAAGGAGTCCCCACACAAAGTAATGCTTGGAGATGATTACCAATATCCCATCAAAGGAATGGGAGAAGCCTCCTACAAGTTGGACTCTGGAGAGTCCATGAAGATGAAGGATGTCCTATATGTCCCAGGACTAAAGAAGAACCTTCTTTCTATCTCCGCCTTAGATAAGAAAGGGTTCATAGTTGCTTTTGTGGATGGAGAAGTCCTCATGTGGACAAAAGAAAAAACTATAGATGATGCTGTAGGAATTGGAGTTGAAGGAGGAGGACTCTACAGATTGAAGGGGCATGTAGACTCAGCATTGATGACTAGTACCATAAGCCCATGTGAGCGATGGCACAGAAGACTTGCTCATATGCATTACAAAGCATTGCCAATTGTGAGCAAGCTTGTAACCGGTTTACATGAGATTCAGATAGATCATGAAGGAGTGTGCAAAGGATGTGCACAAGGAAAGAATACTAAGAACCCTTATCCAAACAGTGACAGCAGAGCAAAAGGGATCTTAGATATTATTCATTCAGATATATCCGAGCCAATGCAAACTATTTCATTAAGCGAGTGTGTTTACTATGCTTCCTTTATTGAGGACTACTACCGCAAAAGTTGGATATATTTCCTAAAGAAGAAAGATTAAGTGTTTGAAAGATTCAAAGAGTTTAAGGCCCTGGTAGAAAACCTCTCTGAAAAGTGGATCAAGATCTTAAGATCAGATAATGGAGGAGAATTCACATCAAGTGAATTCAACGAGTACTGCAAAAAAGTTGGGATTAAGAGGGAGCTTATCATTCCCTATAATCCACAACAAAATGGTGTGGCAGAAAGAAATAATAGGTCTATCATGGAAGTTGTGAAAGCTATGATACATGATCAAGATCTCCCAATGTACCTATGGGCAGAAGCAGCCAAAACAGCAGTATAATGCACAGAATATAATCTCCCACGGTACCCTTGGGAAAAAAACTCCAGAAGAGATGTTTACCGGAGAAAAGCCTGAAGTAAGTCACCTAAAAGATATTTGGTTGTCCGGTATACATACATTCCCAAGGAAAAAAGATCAAAGTTACATCCTTCAAGAAAGAAGGGTACGTTTGTAGCAGTGAAACAGGAATCAAGTTCAAATCGCGATTAATCGCGACCCCCGATTGGGTCTTTCCCCAAACGATCTGAGTCGGATCGTTTCCCCAATAATCGCGATTTTTTCGATTCGCCTCGATTTTTTCCTCATACGCTGCAAACTTGCGATTAATCGTGTTTCTTTAAATTGGCGGGCAACGTGAAAAAGGTAAAAACATTCGTGGGTTTACTCCTACGCCGACGGTAGAAAGCATTTTATTATCGTTTTTTCATTGTCATTTTTCATTGTCGACAGAGTCGACAGAGTTTAGCATTTGCATTTGCGGCGGCAGCAAGAGTTAAGCATTTGCATTTGCATTTGCAACGGCCAAAGTTCTGTTGTAGCGGCCAGCTCCACGCGGATTGCTCAGCTACACGAGGCTTCCAGCTCCACGCAGGTTCAGGAAGTAGTTCCCATGTAAGTTCACGTTCAATAACTAGCTCCCAGCTCCACCCTCCACGATTCAGCTCCACGCTACAGGTATCTGTCCAATAAACACTATTGTAAACTTCCAAAGTTGTATGTTGACGGAGGGAGGCCGAGGCATAATAGTAAATACGTTGACCGTTTAGTAATTAGTTTAAAGTTTTAAATACATTTTATTTAGATTATGTAGTATTGGTCCTTTGAAGTTTGGAACCTGGATTGTCTCTTAAATATTCATTAAAAATATTAAATTGTCTCAAAGTTATAAATTAATAAATTCGTGACTGTGTAATTTGACAATTTCTGACTGTGTAATAATTTAATAAATTAATAATTACTAAATTACTAAATATCCTAAATTACTAATTCCTGACTGTAATAAATTAATAATTACTAAATTACTTAATTACTCCCGACTATAATGAATTAATAATTACTAATTTCTGACTATGTAAAATTGTAAATTACCAAATTACTAAATTACTAATTCCTGACTGTGTAATAAATTAATAATTACTAAATTACTAAATTACTAGCTTCCTGCTCTAAATCTTGTAGTGTTTGTAACTTTGTTGTTGTTTTTGTTACAAGGATTTCGGATTTGAACTTTGGGCCTTAATTATGAAAATGCCCAGGGAGAAGGACTTTGCTTGGGCTTACTCTGACAAAATTCCGAGAAAAACCAAGCTCCTATGTAAATTTTGCAAAGAAGAATGTAGTGGGGGCATTTATAGATTCAAGTTCCACCTTGCTCAAATGTCAGGCCATGACATTGGTATTTGCAAAAAATGTTGAGCAAGATGTCAAACACCAGGCAACCTTGGCCATTGATACATTCAATGAGCTGAAGGCCAAGAAAGCAAGGATAACTATTGAATCCTCAATGTCGGGTCCAAGTTTTACAAACATGCCTCAAAGTCAAGACCAAATGCTACCTCCTTCCATTCCTACAAATTTGAGCACGGGAGGTGGCAACATACACACTTTTTTTGGCTGCCCACACAAAACCTGGTTCCCAACCTACCTTGGAAGCCACTGGTTGGAAAAAGAATGTCCATAGTCAGGCAAGGAAGGCCATTCCCAACTTTTGGTACTATTCTAACATCCCTTTTCACTGTGCCATAAGCCCTTACTAGCAAGCTATGGTTGATGCAATTGCTATTGCATGTCCGAGGTTCAAAGCCCCTATATCTAAGAGCCTTAGGACAGATTTGCTATTAGAGAGTGTTGATGATGTTATGCTCATACTTGCCGAATTTCGTTCATCATGGGCAGAAACAGGGTGCACCATTATGATTGATGAATGGACAGATCAAAGGAATAGAACTTTAATAAATTTCCTTGTATCTTGTCCAACACGCACAATGTTTCTCAAATCGGTGGATGCCTCGAACAAAGTTAAGACTGCTCAGCTTATTTGTGAAATGATGGAGGAAGTTGTTCAGGAAGTGGGAGAAGAAAATGTTCTACAAATTGTCACCGACAATGCAGCTAATTATATGGCTACTGGTAGACTTTTTGAGGTTAGGCACCACACCATTTTCTGGACCTCTTGTGCAGCCCATTGCATAGATTTAATGCTTGAGGGCATTGGAAAACTTGTTTGGATACATGAGGTTGTGGATAAGGCAAAATCCATAACCAAATACATCTACAATCACACTAATGTCCTCCACACCATGAGAATATACACAGAAGGTAAAGAACTTGTTCGACCTGCAGTGACAAGATTTGCAACAAATTTCATTTCTTTGCAATCTGTGGTTCAACAAAAGATAAATTTAAAGAGGATGTTTTTGGGACCTGAGTGGATGGCTTCTAAACATAGCAAGACCCTCGAAGGCATTGAAATTGTTGCCCTTGTGTTTAATGACGAGTTCTGGAAAGATGTCGAAGAGATTGTTGATGTGACAAAGTCACTTGTTAGAGTTCTCAGGTACTTCGAGTCTTTAACTTTTTCATTTTTTAGATTTCATTTCATTTTCAAATTTAATTGAATTTGAAAGTTTGATCTTTCAGGATGGTTGATGGTGACAAACCCGCTATGGGTTACATTTATGAGGCGATGGATCTCGCCAAGGAGGACATCAAAAGAAGATATGGGGAGTCCAAGTATATGCCTCTTTGCAACATTATTGATGCGCGTTGGGATAGGCAATTGCATTCCCCCTTACATGCTGCTAGGTACTTCTTAAACCCACAATATTTTTATGATAAGGCTAGATTTAATGAGGATGGGGAGGTTGGCAGAGGACTCATGGCATGCCTTGAAAGGTGCTTCCCTGATCAAGAGGTCCAAAGTCGTGTTATTGCTCAGTTGCAGGATTATAGGACACCATCAAAGTTGTTTGCCTATACCAGTACTATACGGGAAAGGACTAAGATGTTGCCAGGTACCCTTGAAGGCTTCATCAATTTATTAAATTTCTTTATTTGGTTTGTTTAATGAACTTAGTATTGACTTTTTATCATCTTCAATATGGATGCACGAACCCTTGGTGATTGTTAGGTCATTTGTGGCAAAACTTTGGTAGTGATACGCCAGATCTAAAGAGGTTCGCCATTTGAATCTTGAACCAGACTTGTAGTGCTTCAGGTTGCGAGCGCAACTGGAGCATGTTTGAGAAAGTACATTCCAAGAAGAGCAACCGATTGACACAAAAGCGGTTAAATGACCTTGTATTTGTCCATTACAATCTTCATCTTTGCAATAAGCAAATACAAGGTGACAATCAAACTCAAGAGTCCATACATAGGTGACTGAGCCTTGAGGAACACAAGGCTTAGCTTAGTTTCTCTAAGGATTATGCATTTGAATTTGATGATTTGATTTACACTTTAAAGATTAAAAGTTAAAAACTTTAAATTTTAATTCACATTTCCATGTTTCATGATGTTGACATGTTTGGATCATTCACCAATCAACCTAGAAGACCAAGAGCAAGATCTGCAAACTACACATGCAGCAGAATGAGTCCAATCAGTGGAGTGTCCTCTTTTTAGCATTGTTGACTTAGACAACCTTGAGAGTCAAGCAACCCAAGATATGGGGCTCGTTACTTCTAAGTCTTTTTACAATTTTACTGATTATTCTGTAGTATTTTGTAAATTTTTAGAAGCAGATGCTTATGCTTCTAGTTCACTGCGGTCAAGACTCGATAGAGTCAATACATTGGATCATGTTTGGAGCCTAGACTCGTATCATATATGAGATACTGTTAATCATTTATGATATTTTGGACATCTATTTAGTATTACTATTTACTATTGATATTATCATTATGCATTGTTTGGAGTCTGGACATGGCATTATTGAATATCAATAAAAAATGTTTATTTTATTTCAAAATGTGTATATCTTTATTTTTTGTATTCACCGATTTTTTCCCGATCTTTTCCTGATTTTTTCCCGATCCGATTAAAACTCTTCCCTCTTTTGCCTCGCTGATTCATTGTCGATTCCAAGTCTGGTAACATTGGTTTGTAGGATATAGTGAGCAATCAAAAGCTTATCGAATCTATATCCCAAGATATCGTCAAATTGAATTAAGAAGAGATGTCACCTTTGACGAAGATACAGCCTTCAGAAAATCAAAGAAAGACAAGGAAGATGAAGAGAAGCATGAAACTCCTAGAGCTGCAAAAGGTCCTAAACCAGTTAGGAACAAAGAAAAAGATCAGATGCCTAAGGATCATGACATGAGAGAACCTCAGAGACCAGACAAATTGCCCAGTGAAATGATCTCACGAAAGTGAAGACCTGCCTGGGCTCGTGAAGTAATCGAAGAAGCAAAAAGATATGGTGTCCCAGAAGGAACCATCAGAGAAAAAAAGAAGCCAAAGCCATACCCTAGTTATGTAGCTTTGATGTGTAATCTTGTTGATAAAGAACCAACATGTTTTGAAGAAGCAACAAAGCAGAAAGAATGGGTTGATGCAATGGTCGAGGAATATCAATCCATTATAAAGAATCATGTATGGGAAATAGTACCAAGACCAAAAGACAAGTCAATGGTATCCTCCAAATGGATCTTCAAAACAAAACACTAGCTAGGTACACCTCAATCAGAACCATCCTTGCCTTGGCATCCAATATGAAGTGGAAGTTACATCGGATGGATGTAAAGACGGCCTTTCTAAATGGCTTGATAGAAGAAGAATTATATATCGACAACAGCAAGGTTTCGAGGCTAATGATAAGGAAACTCATGTATGTAAACTCAAGAAGGCATTGTATGGGTTAAAGCAAGCACCTAGAGCATGGCATTGAAGAATCGACGAATTCATGATGAGTTTAGGCTTTACCAAGAGTAAAGCAGATTCTCACCTCTACTATAAAGTTGAGGGGGATGGACTTATGATATTGCTACTATATGTAGCTGATCTATTCTTGACAAGTGAATATAAGCCCATCAACGAATGTAAGAAGAAGTTGTTAGACACACCAGGCACACATAGACGGGGGGTGAATCTGCGTGTGCAGTCTTTATTACTTTTTCAATTTTAACAATCAACAATTAATTCATCAATGCATTATTCTACCAATTTGCATAATCATTTCATAATCATCTATCACTTCATCACTTATAAATCATAAGCATCTGAATCATTAAGTCATAACAAGAACCATAGCACAAGAGAACACAACACCATATGATTTTGTAATATTTTTGTATTTGTTTTGGAACGGCTACAACCGTAAGGTAAAATCAGCACCTACTGAGAGCACCTACTCTTCATCCAAGACCCTACCTGGTTTTCTTCGACCCTACTAAGAAGGGTTCGAGGTATCCTAACCTCAAAAGCAAGACAAACTTGCTTTTACAATTACAGCTCATTGTCTCAACATACTCATCACACACACATATCACTATCAAGTGTGCTCACTGCCACATCATCTCATCAACCACATCAACACTGCTGCAATACACTTGGCTGGGCACTTTCCAATCATCAAGATCTGAACATGTCATCATCAAGCTCTGATAGGGTGCATCATCTTCAACATATCATCTTCATAGTCAACAACATCATGTCATCAGACTTCAACTGTGGATGCTATAGCAGGCTTTACACAGACTGTAAAAAGATCATCATCAATAGGTAGACATCAAACATAGAAGTCCACTATCATATCAAGGTATCATCATAGTGAATCAAGACATCATCATAGTGTAAAAGACATTATCATCAACATCATATCATAAATGTGTATAGACTGTGTGTATCTATGGAAGAGCCCTAACCAAAGTCATAACTCAGAGTAAGAAAGGCTTCATGGAAGTATCACACATCCCCAGCCTTCTTTACCTTCTTTCACACTGTTCTTCAACAGTTCTTTGTTGCATCTCTGCTTCAAACCTCAGTCACCACAGGCATATTGCTCTTATCAACAAATTTTCTTAAGTCTGTCTCAATCATTGCCACCAGACTTAACTGCAGATAACTTCAGACTTTATGATACCAGACTTAACTCATTCCTAACTAGAGTTACATACCTTGGATGCTCTTGAAGAATGCCAAGTCTGAGTTTCCTCATCTTGCTAGGGAAGATACCTTCATCTTTCACTTACCTCGGTTCAAGCCTGAATTTTCTCTTCTTATCTTCAGTAAACTTATGAAGGTCTTCTATCAAGGTCTTGGGCTGATTGTCTGTTAGCTGTACATGTGAACAAATTGTATGGGCTGGTAAAGACTTCAAACCAAAAACAACTCTGTGGGTCTCAATTGACCACCGAAATTTTCCATATGTAGCTTGGACTGTGACTGCTTCCAGACTTCTTTAATTCTTGGATCTTCTCTCTGCAAATACCACGTTCTGATTGATACACTTCAGTACTTCCAATCAGTGATGTAACTCGGCCTCATTGACCTTATTGCTGCTGTAGCCTTCACTATGTCAAAAATCAGATCAGAATTTCTTCATCACAAATGTCTGTTCTTTCCGCCATTTGAAATTTATACTGCTGCTGTTCTGCTGTTATCGGAAATTTCAGTCCACTTCTTCCAAAATTCCACTGCTGCCCCCACAAAAAAAATTCAGTCTGCTGCTGCAAAAATTGTCTGCAAAAAAAAATTCCCGGACTGTCCTCCACCTCGTGTCTGCTGCTGCGTTTATTCTGCTCTTGCTTCCTTGTCTGCTGCTGCATTTTTACTGCTGCCTCAGTCCCAAAAAATCACAGAGCTATCCAAAAAATCCACATCAAAAAATGTAATTTTTTGTAGGGTATTTATACTGGTTTTTTCGTTAAAAAAAATTTGAGCCGACTTTCCCAAAAAAATTAATTTTTAAATTTGAATTTGAATTAATTTTGGGGCCGACTTGTTGGTAAGTATTTTCATTTTTAATTTGAATTTTGAAATTTGTTTTTATTTATTTATTTATTTGTACATCTTATTATTAATCACTTCCTTCCATGTAAGCATTGTATGAAAGTTTCTTCTTATGGATTTAAGCCACATACAAGGGCTTCATCATGGGAGCTACTTCAAGATTGCTTAGTGAACCAAGCCAAGGGTCTCCAAGTGTTACACCAAGCCACAAGGGCTTCATCAAGAACCCCAATCAACATGGTACCTTCAACATTCCTTCAAGACCGTTTGACCACCAAGTGTGTGGGTCCAAAGGCTTCTTCATGGGCTTCCACACACATGTCAAAGACCATACAAGGCCATCATCATCATAAAAGAGTTTCATGACCCCAACAAGGGTTGCAAGGTCATCACTAACACCCAAAGGGGCCTCATCATGCATTCCTTCATCAAACCATCAAGTGTGGGTCCAAGGGAATCATCAAGGCTTCTCCATTCAGTAGGGGAGGCTTCTTTGACTTCTTCAACTACCTTAACCACGCAAGGTGACCTCCAAGGGTCAATATCCATCATGACATCACATGTGGGGTTGCTAGGCCTTCTCCTGGGGTACCATGACATCATCAAAGCATGAATGACCACAAAATGGGTCATTAATGCTTCTCCAACCCATCTAAGGCTTCTCCATCATCCACAGGGGCTTCAACACCATCCCCAGGGTATTCAACACCATCAACAAGGTCTTTAGCATCTTCAACAAGGTGGTTGCTCAGAGATCCAGCCTTGTGGGTACTAGGACCTTGTCAACTGGGTACAAGGTGCTTCAAGGCACAAACCCACTTTGTAAGGGATCCAAGGCACTGCAAGTGGGACTTTGTGGCATCAATGACAACCTATGGGGCCACTGCAAGTCCATGTTGGCATCAATGACAATTTCATCAACAGAAGCTTGCTGTAGAATTTGAGATGAATGGCCTTGGAATGATGCACTATTTTCTAGGTCTTGAAGTATGGCAGTATTCAGACGAGATTTTCCTAAACCAAGGAAAAAATGCAATAGAAATCCTAAAAAGATTTGGGATGATAGATTGCAAGGCTATGACTATTCCAATCACAACAAATTTGAAACTATTGAATGATGACACTTCGGAAGCAGTAGATGCCACCCTATACAGACAGATTATTGGTTCTCTGATGTACTTAACCAATACAAGACCAGATATATGTTTTGTTGTAAACACTCTGAGTCAATATATGGTGAATCCCAAACATATTCACCTAGTCGGAGCAAAACATGTGATGAGATATCTAAAGGGGACTTTAGACTATGGTCTCAGATATGCATCAAATGGCAAGATCGGATTACATGGATTTACAGATTCAAATTGGATAGGAGGTGTTGAAACTAGAAAGAGTACTACAGGATGTTTTAGCTTGGAATCAGGCATGATCTCATGGTTCAGTAGAAAGCAAACCAGTATTGCACTTAGCATGGCAGAAGCTGAATACATTGCAGCATGTTCAGCTCGTAGCGAAGCAGTATGGCTTCGCAAGATCTTGGCAGGTTTATTTGATGCAGAGATAGATGTTACTGATATCCTTTGTGATAATCAGAGTTGTATTAAGATGATAGAAAACTTGGTATTTCATGACAAGACGAAACATATCGAAGTCAGATATCATTACATCCGGGATATGGTTCAGAAGGGAGTTGTAAAGTTCAAGTATATTCCTACAGAGAAACAAGTGGCAGGTGTGTTAAATAAGCCTCTATCTCGTGTAAAGTTTGAATACTTTCAAGGCAAGCTTGGCGTAGTCCGAAAGGACCTCTCGAGAGAGAGGGAGTGACAGTAGATGGTAGAAGGATGCAGTGGTGGTAGGCCAGCATAGAGTAGGGTAACTCTGGCTAGGCTTATTAACCCGAAAGGGTTAGTAAGACAAACGAGGCATGTTGATCCTAAGGGGATTAGTATGTCTAGCTAGACCGGTTTAACCCAAGTGGGCTAGTAAGCCAAAACAAGACTTGTTGGTCCCGAGGAAGATCCATCTATCTGACTAGGCTTGTTGACTCGAAAGTTTCAGTATTGTTATGCTGATGATTGTTGAGATGATTGCTGAGATAGTTTCAGTATTCCTATACTGATGTAGCAGGTTCAGTATTGTTATACTGATGATTGTTGAGATGATTGCTGAGAAAGTTTCAGTATTCCTATATTGATGTAGCAGGTTCAGTATTGTTATATTGATGATTGTTGAGATGATTGTTGAGATACTTTCAGTATTCCTATATTGATGTAGCAGGTTCAGTATTGATATACTGCTGATTGTTGAGATGATGGTTGAGATGATTTCTGAGATAGTTTCAGTATTCCTATACTGATGTAGCAGGTTCAGTAGTTTCATACTTATGATTGTTGTGACAAATGTTCATGAGTCTGTTTCAATATTTCTATACTGATGATGATGATGATGTTGTTTCAACATTTTTATGTTGATGATGATGATATTCTAGGTGATGCAGATGATGATCTATCATTTATTGATGATGTTGTTTTTAGCACTAACATGCTAATGATGTTGTTATTGATGTCTCAATGTTTACATATTGATGTTGTAGATGGTGTTTCGGTATTTATATATTGATGTTGCAAATGATGTCTCAGTATTTACATACTGATGTTGCAGATGATGTTTCAGTATTTACATACTGATGTTGCAGATGATGTTTCAATATCTACATACCAAGGTTACAAAAACTGAACCGATGGACGAACCGGTCGACCCTCAGAACTGGAACCGGGTAAAAAACCGGATCATAAAACCGGTCCACCAAAAATACATAAATATTCAAAATTTAATTTTTTTTTAAATATTCATGTGCATCCATGTGAATTCAAACCATTATACACAAAATATGCAAAGTTTCTCATGTATATAGCATATAAGAGTTCAACATCATACTACATAGAATATGCAAAGTTGATATGCTTCCAATATTTCAAACCTTGTGCAGCACCATCATTCAGAATGTCTCTGATCTTTCAGTTTCCCTAACAGAATCACTGATTACATGTAGTGAACTATGCAAGACGAAGATAAAAAAAACATATGGTTATGAAACGATGCATATAGCATATTTGAATGACTTCTTGTTTTTCGGAAAATAGCACAATTAATGTCAGTGATCTCAGTGATGTGATCACTGAGATCACATCATTGAGATCTAGGTTTATGACAATAGCTATAATGCACAATTGAATTTGATTTCCAAGGAAAATGCAGAGATAAACGTAATTTTGAAGAAACTAAATTAAATATTAAAGCATTCCAGCTTATATAAATAGGCTCAACAACAATTACTAACTGCTTCAAAGCTTGCAAAGCTGCAGTCAACTACCTTGCAAAGGACACAGTACTATGTAAGATTATAGGATAAATCATTAAAGCACACCAGATTATATAAATTGGCTCAACAACAATTTTTTTTGCTTCAAAGCTTGCACATGTACAGTGAACTGCCTTTCAAAGGACACAATACTTTGTAAGATCATAGGAAAACACAAAATACATCCTACAGAAATTGAATCAGATTCCAATCATGCCAATGATAATGACAAGTGAATCAAAATTTAGTATGATCACTTTCATGTCTATGGAAGTTGATTCTCAAAGTCGAGTAATTCCAACCTTGTACAACTACAAAAGAACTCAAATGGCTGGCATCTTGCATATTGCCCAGTAACCGCAGAAATTGAAGTAAAAAAAAACATTTTTTTGAGCCTCCGTACGGACCGGTACGGACTAGCCGGTTTGATGAAAAAACCGGTTTTGAACCGGTTCGGGGACCAACCCAGCCGGTTCGGTATCGAACCGGCCCAAAATGGCCAGGTGTCCCGGTTCTGACCGTCCAGCTTCTGAAACTGGGTTGACCGGTCGGTTTAGCCAGTTCCGGTCCGGTTTTGACAACACTGCTACATACTGATGTTGGCAGAAGATGATTCAGTATCCACATACTGATGTTGTAGAAGATGATTCAGTATTCACATACTGATTTGACAGAAGATTATCACATACTGAAAATTTGAATGTTCCACTCCATGCCCTTGCATATGTCCTTACCCCAAAATATTATTCTCCATCTTGGTTGGCCAAACCTGCACCTAGTGGTGGTGTTGGGAAAAGACCATGCACAAATCCAAAGGTGCAAAATGGGTATATGCTTGCATTAGACAAGTTGATCTCTGATGAGGAGGAGTGTGCTCAAGTACGGAGTGAATTGAGCCAATACATCAGTGAACATGGAGTCTATGGTACCTTGCATGCAACCAAATATCGAGAAAGGTTGGATCCTATCCGTTGGTGGAACATGTATGGCAGTGGTGCCACATATTTGCATAAATTGGTAGTGAGGGTGCTTTCACAAGTTGTCAATAGTTCTTCTGGAGAGAGGTGTTGGTGTTGAAATACTAAGAGGAGGGTGAATCATTATTTGCAGAATTATAAAAATTTTACTCAAGAGCAAGTTGCTAATCACCAATCATAGCATATCATCAATGTACAAGAAAAATACATAATGCACAGTACACAATATTTTGACGTGGAAACCCCAAGTCCTAGGGGTAAAACCACGGAAACCATTTTTAAACAATAAATTTGACCCGGCAACAACTGGGGTAGCAAATTTAATACAACTTTTCTAGCTACAACCCCTTAGGCTTCGTCGGCTGCTATAACAGCTTAACTCACAAGATTTTGAGTCGTAGCACCACCCTACCGCCCTGAAAAAGAAGAATACTGAACCTGTGCACCTGTCAAAACCAATCAATAAACTTGTTGTCGATAACCTTTGCTCTCACCTCGGTACCTTATCACTGCCAAGTCATCACTGTATAATCAAATTACTGATAAGTCATTTCACTACCACACATTGTTTATGTACATCATTGTACACCTCATCATACACAGTCCCTAATCAAGTAGTTTTGCTCTGTTTTCACTGATCATCAAGTATGCATCATCATAGTGTATCATCAAGCATCCATCACCATCATCATAGTGTATAAGTATGCATCCTCATCATCATAGGGTATCCATCATTATCATCATAGTATGCATCATGTATGCATCAACATCATAGAGTATGTGTGTCATCATCATAGAGTATGCATCATCTTCATAGATTATGCATCATGTATGTATCATCATCATAGTGTATAGGGGATCATACTTTATACAAGCAGTGCATGTCAAGTTCTTTAGACTCCACACTTGGGATGTGTATGTCTATTGTGGACGACCCCATACAAGACCAACCTCGCACTGTGTATATGTTGAGGAAGACCTCAACCTTTGCCAACTTCGGGACTGTGTATATACTGTGGATGACCTCAATTTCGAGATTGTTTATATGTTGAGGAAGAGTCAAATTCGGACTGTGTATTTGTTGTGAATGACGTCAAAACTAGGGATTGTTCATATGTTGAGGAAGAGTCAAATTCAGACTGTGTATAAAACCCAACTATCTAGCACCCAAGAAAACTCTTATTGTTCAAGCATACAAACTCGGATTGTCTGTGTTGTTTTAACCCCAAAAGAATATCTCTGTGGAAGAACTGGGTGGAAGCTACCTCAGTCACTCTACGAATTATTCCCTGTTTTGATGATCCAAGTTATGGTAACCTTTTGTGTATAAAAACACCACCTTGACATTGAGAGAGCATGGAACTAGGGCCGACTTCAAGGAGAGTTTATTATTTTTATTATTTTTTGTTTTATTACTCAACAACACTTAATGAGGCCGACCTTAACAAGGGTTCTAGTGTGGTAGCAAGGTTCCAAAGGTAAGTCATTTATTATTTTTATTTATTTTGTTAATGGTCAACCTTACCACTTGACAAAAGTTTTAGGGTTAAGTCATCAATGTCATCATATGTAAGGGTGTGCTCTACTAGCCATCAAGGTTGAGTCATAGTACCAAGGACCCCATCAGCATGACCATCAGTGTGTGGGCTCAAGGACTTACTTAAACATTTTGACCATCTCAAGTGTAACAACACACAAATAACCCACATCATTTTCGCCATTCCTTGAAGGGTACAAGGACCATTCAACCATCATCTGTGGGGGTGCCAAGTCTTCTCCTAGGGTACCATGACCTCATTAAAACACAAATGACCACGGAATGGGTCATTTGGCCTATTACAACTTCTTCAACCCACCAAGGACACTTTCTAGGGTACTAGGGCATAGGTTGTGGACCTGGGGAACCATAGAAACAACTTAAGGAAACTTATACACAATAAAAGTTAGATAGGGCTTTTGCCATTGTCCCAAGGACTCCAAGGGCTTCAAACTTGTGTTTGGACAAGGTCAAAAGGTCTCCTTTGACATTGATAATCACTTGACAAACTTCTAACCCTTAGGAGCTCCTCAAGGGGCACCAAGACACACATGTTGGCATCAATGACAATTTAGTCAACAATCTCCCCCTTTGTCATTGATGACAACTTCAAAGCTCCCCCTTAAAATGGGCTCCCTTTGTTCACAAAATTCCCCCTTGCTCAACTTTTTCTCCCCCTTTGGCATCAATGGCAAAGGGTTCTTTTTGTAGTATTACTTCTCCCCCTATCATAAAAAACTGAGTTAATTCAATTAGGAGGTAATATAACTCCCAATTTTCTTCGGAGGTACTCAAAGGTCTCTCTTGGGAGAGGCTTAGTAAAAATGTCTGCAATCTGTTCTTTTGTCCCAATATATTCCAACTTGATATTCTTATTTAACTTTCTCCCGAAGAAAGTGAAACTTGAAAGGAATATGCTTGGTCTTGGAGTGCATAACCGAATTCTTGGAGATACTGATGGCACTCGTATTGTCATGTCACTCGGAGTGCATGTCACGTGTATGTCTTGCAGAGTTTGTTTCATCCAAAGGATCTGAGTACAACAGGATGTTGCTGCTATATATTCTGCTTTGGCGGTTGATAAGGACACTAAAGATTGTTCTTTGCTCGACCAAGGTACTAGACAATTGCCTAGGAAACATGTTGTTCCACTGGAGCTTCTTCTGACGTCAAAACATCTTGCTTAATCTGCTTTTGAATAAGCTACCAATGTTGGCTTATTTCATTTTGGATACCAAAGTCCAAAGTCCATAGTTCCTTTGAGATATCTGAAGATCCTTTTAACTGCTATAATGTGAGTTTCCTTTGGAGTAGCTTGGAATCTTGCAACTTGTCCCATGGCTTGCATCACATCTGGCCTTGAAGTTGTTACATATAATAGACTACCAATCATTGACCTATAAAGCCTTGATCAACTTCTTTAGAATCATCTTCCTTGCTTAGCTTACAATTGATAATCATAGAAGTACTCACAGGTTTACAATCTTCCATCTTAAATTTCTTTAACATTTCCTTGATGTATTTTGTATGAGTAATAAAAATGCCTTCTGTTCGTTGAGATATCTGAAGTCCCAACAAGAAGGTTAATTCATCGAGCAAAGACATTTCAAACTCTTTCTGCATGTCCTTAGCAAATTGTTGACTTAGTGAATCATCATCACTTCCAAAGATGATATTATCAACATATACTTCAATGATGAGTATGCTATCGTAGTCTTGTTTGATGTACAAATTGTTGTTTGCACTTCCCCTCTTAAAGCTTTTTTGATGTAATTATCCATCCAATCTGGAGTACCAAGCTCTAGGGGCTTGCTTTAGGCCATATAAATCCCTTTTGAGTCTGCATACATTGTCCTCGTTTTCCGAAAATTGAAACACTTCTGGTTGATCGATTTAGACTTCTTCTTCTAATTCCCCATTCAAAAAAGTTGATTTTACGTCCATCTGATACACTTTGATATCTTTGGAGAAAGCATAAGCCAATATCATTCTGATAGCTTCCATTCTGGCTACTAGTGCAAATGTTTCTTCAAAGTCTATTCCTTCGATTTGAGCATAGCCTTTACGAACCAGTCGAACCTTGTTTTTTATTACCTGTCCATCTTCATTCATTTTGTTTCTGAAAACCCACTTTGTGCCAATCACATTCTTGTTATTTGGTCTAGGAACTGTTGATTTTTGTACCTAGGAAAGTGTTTTCCTAGTGACTTTTACCTAAGTCATTAAAAGAGGAAAAATAAAGTGACCCTTGCAATTAATAACTTGAGATGAGTTTTAAATTTCACTTTAGAAAATAAAGTGACTTTTTGATCAATTTAAGTGAGGTGAGTGAAATTAATTTTGGAAAGAATTAAAAGTGCATTTAATCTCATCCATCCATCTAATTCATTTTGGGCCCTTGGATTATATGACTATTCAGCTTCCTCATTTAGACACCAAAAAGGCAAGGGAAGGCATTAGAGTCTCATTCTGTATTTCATGAGTTGGAGAGCACAGAAGGAGAAAAAATTGCAGGCAAAGAGAAAAGAGCAGAGAGCACATTTCCCAAGACCATACAGCAACAAAAATTACATTTCCGTACAGCACGTTTCCTGAGGAAAATTCAGGGCACGTTTTTCGAGGCAATTTTTCTGAGCACGATTTTCAAGAAGAAGAAAAAAATTATGGGCACGGAATTACGAATAGTCCGTACAATTTCGTACAGTGGACACGAAAATCGAGACAACACATACAATCCATACAAGACAGCAGTGAGCACGAAAATTGAGGCAGTTCGTATAGTCAGTTTGGCACGGTTTTTAAGGCATCTAATTGGTAGAAATTTTGACTGTAAAATTTCTGAATTCAGTCAATTTGTTGAGCACTATGGTTGAGATAAGTTTATCTCTGTTTTTGTTGTACTTTGATTTTATTGCAGAAAATAAAATTCTCTCTCTAGAACAGGTTTTCCCTAGAGGTTGGGGTTTTGCTTGGTTCATTTGACCAAAAAAATTTGAATCTGATTTTTTATGTGTGACTGTTTTCTTAATTGTTGCTCATTAAAAGTAGTAAAATTCTTCATGTGTTTCAGTCATAAATTGTTTATGAGAAATGACTTAATTTGCAGCTGAAAGTAAATTGGGTTGGCATTAAACAATGATAAAAATGGTGGTTGAAACCGGGTTGGGGGAATGTTGGAAAATTTACAGGAACGAGTTCCCATGTTTGATTTTTCTCAATTTGATCTAATTCTTCTTCCATTGCTTTGACCCAATGCTCATCTATACTGGCCTCTGCAAAAGTTCCTAGTTCAATTGTAGACAATCGAGAGAAGTGTACCTACTCATTTGTTCCAGATTATCTTCTTCTAGTTCCTATTTCGGCATCTTTATCACCAATAATTAGATCTGATGGATGGTTCTTTTGGTACCAGTTCTTAGGAATCTGTTGATCCTTCTGTTCTTCTTATTCCACAGTTGGTTGATTTTGTTCTTCATCTTCCATAAGTTGTTCTTCATTCTCATCTAGTTGTTCTTCCATTTTAATTTCCTCCATTTCTTGATGATCAAAAACTTCCTTTTCTTCATCGTCAGATTCTTCTGGGTCTTCCTTGGATGATGTTAGTCTGGTCTCATCTATTTTCACGTTGATGCATTTGATTATCTTGTTTAGTCTCATATTGTAGCATTTGTAAGCTTTCCTTTTGGATGAGTATCCAACGAATATGCCCTCGTCTATTCGAGAATCAAATTTTCCAATCTTCTTATCTTCTCTTTTGATGTAGCACTTGCTTCCAAATATTATGAAGTGTCGTAAGTTTGTCGCTCTTCCTGTCCATAGCTCGTAGGGAATTTTATCATTTTTGCTTCTAAGTAATCCTCTGTTCATGATGTGTACTGCTATATGAACTGCTTGTGCCCAAAATTTATCATTCAACTTAGATTCATTCAACATGGTCCTAGCAATCTCCATTACTGATCTATTCTTTCTTTCAGCAACTCCATTTTGCTGAGGTGTTCTGGCTACTAAAAACTGTCTTTTTATTCCATGCTCTTCACAGTACTTGTTGAATTCATCTAAAGTGAATTCTCCACCGTTATCGGATCTGAGGCACTTGATTCGTGATCCTGTTTCATTTTCAACCAATTCCTTAAAAGGTCTGAAACATCCAAAAGCTTCTAGCTTCCTGTTGAGAAGACATACCCATGTCATCCTGGTATAGTCATCAATAAGTAGCATAAAATATTGTTCACAATTTAGTCATTTGCTCCTTGCTGGCCCAAATAAGTCAGTATGAACAAGCTTCAAAGGTTTTGTAGAAGAGTGCTCTTTTGTATTGAACTTGACTCTTGTTTGTTTTCCATGTTGATAGTGTTCACATATAGTGCTAGCGGGCTTTGTAACTTCTAGCATATTCCGGACTGCTTGGTTTTTGTAGATTTTGACCAAGTTGACAAAATGTGTATGCCCCATTCTTCTATGCCAAAGCCAGCTTTCATCCTCCTTTCCCAAGTGACATTTCTCGGGCTCAATCTTATCCAACATAAATATGTTGTTGGGAGTCCTAGTGGTGGTGGCTACTAACTTTCCTGATCCTTGTTTCCATATTCTGCATTCTTTTGAGTTGAAGAGGAGTCCATGTCCTTGATCACACATCTGACTAACGCTCAGCAAATTATGCTTCATGTTGTCTACAAGCAAGACGTTTTCAGCCAGGGAGTTTTTACTTCCAAACTTTACTGTGTCTTTCTCGAATACTTTTGTTGAATTGTTGTTTTCGAAAGAGACAGAGATCCCTTGTCCTTTTCAATATTAACAAAAGCACTTTTGTTACCTGTCATATGCTTGGAGCAACCACTATCAACATACCATTCACCAATGCGGTTATTCTGGGCTTGAAGAGCAATTCCACATTCATAATTATTTTAGTTGTCCTTGTGTTTGATCCATAGCTTGTGATGTCCCCCCCTATGTTGTTGGGAACGAGGAGCGAGAGTGGAGCGAAAAGCGAAATTTTCAAAAGCTTCCGTTTTGGGAGCGTTTCGAGAGCGTTTTTTGTATAGTATATATTTTAATATATTTTGATGGCTTTATATCTAAAAAACATGTAGGATGTTGAATTAGCTATAGATTACACGGATTAAACCATATAACATCAATCATCTAATAGTTATAACTTGTAACATTATCATCAAATGATCAACCATAAAAACTTTTGAAGGAGCTTGGCAAAGACGGGAGGTACCATAACATTATCATTAAATGATCAACCTAGTATAGGAGAGTTTAGTATAGGAAAGGAAGGGTGCGCATCGGAAGCATGCTCCCAAAACAGGGAGCGTTTTGGGACCGAGCTTCTGAAGGAAGAGAGCTTCAGGAGTGAGAGCGAGGGGGTGAGGAAAGCTCCCACGCAACATAGGTTCCCACTTTTGATTGTTGGACCTTTCATCATTTCTTACTGTTGGTATCTTCATTCTACAATCTTTTGCTATATGTCCAAAATTATTACACTTGTGACATTCTATTTATGATCTCAAGGGAACAAATTTGTTATTGTATTATGGCCATCTAAGGCTTGCAGGGTTATTCCTTGTTTCAAAATTTCTTCTTTGAAAACAGTTTACAGCTTCTTTGTGTCCAAATTTTCCACATGTAGAGCAATACCCATAAAAGAAATGTCCATACTTAGGAACAAATGAAGAAGTTGTCCTTCTGAGATCTTGTCTTTCTGTTGGCCCTCCATTTGATATGGATTGTTCTGGTTGACATTTGATCTCTTCTTCATTAGCGGAGTCCTTGACAACTTCTGCATCATTTCTCGGCTTCTTTTCATTACCGGTTGTCGTTGAGCTTGAAGCCTCATCGGTATTTTGCTTGTATCCTATACCAGTCTTTTCGAAAAATGGCTTTTGATTGCTAATGATTTGTTCCAAAATCTTGGAGTTGTTTTCATAACTCTTGTCGATGTCTTTTGTCTGTAATTTGGTTTTTAGAGATACTATCTCAGCCTCAAGATTTTCCTTTTCTTTCAAGGTAGCCATCAGCTATTCAACAAGAGAGTCTTCAATTCTTTTGGCTTCTTCTAGTTTAACCTTCAGATCAATAATGATTTGTTCAAACCCTTGTGCTTCTTCCTTAAGCACTTTGTTCTCTTTCCTAGCTTTCTTTAGGTCTTTCAAGGGGCTTATGAGTTCTGCTTCAAGACTACCTCACCTTCAAATCCGAATTCTTCATCACAATTAAGAACCTCATTTGAGTTTATTGCCATAAAGAGTACCTTCTCTGGTTAACTGTCATTGTCACTGTCACTGTCATTCTCAGAGTCCTCAATGGATGAGTTGTTGTTCCTTTTTGTATAGAGACTTTTATTCTTTGCGAATTTACCTCTTTTCTTATCCTTGTAATTATTGTACTTCTTGTAGGGTTTGAAGTTGCCACCTTCATCACTATCTGAGTTCTTTGCATATAGACATTTAGAAGCAAAATGACCTATCTTTCCACATGAAAAACATTTGAGAGGTAACTTACCTTTGTATTCCCCAGTACCTCTCTTCAACTTCCGTACAAAGTTAGTGATTTCCTCATCATCAGAATCATCACTTGTTGGCTTGCCCTTTGTTGATTTGATCTTCCCAACTTGTTTGGAGGAGACTTTGAATGTTTTGCTTCCTTACTAGATATGTCCTCATCTTCAATTCTCAGTGAGTAGGCCACAAGAGTCCCATGTAGCTGATCTACTGGCATAGTGTTTAGATTTGTTCTTTCTTCTAGGGCAGAGATCTTAGGATTTTACATTTTGGGAAGAGTCCTTGGAATTTTTCGAACAACTATGGCATCATCAACTTCTTCACCCAAACCTCTGATCGTATTCACAAGTTGATCAACTCGAAGAGTATAGTTTGTGATGTCTTCACCTCATACATCCTCTAATGTTCAAATTGTCCTCTGTACGTTTGAAGTTTGGCTTCATTGACTTTACTATCTCCTTCATATGTGGTTTGGAGTTTGTCCCACATTTTCTTTGCAGAGGGGTGGTTCATCACTTTGGCAAAGACGAATTCATCTATAGCACCCAGAATGTGGTTTCTAGCTTTTGAGTTGTTATTGTATTGATCAACTCAGTTGGATCTGTTGGTACGGTCTTTGGTACCTTGTACCCATTTTCGATACTTTGCCATAACTCCACTCCTTGAACTTCCACGTAGGGCTCTCATCCTTATGCTCTAGAATGGGTAGTTGGTCCCATCAAACATGGGTGATCTACTTTTACTTTGTTTAGCAAACTTGCTCATGTCTGCCTTCCAGCAGTTAGACTGTTTTGAAGGAACCCGCTCTGATACCAATTGTTGAAATATTGAGAGGGGGGTGAATCAAAATTTGCATAATTATAAAAATTTCAATCAAGAGAAAGTTGTTAGTCACCAATCATAGCATGTCATCAATGTACATGAAAATAACAAAATGCACAGTACACAATACTTTGACGTGGAAACCCAAGTCCTGGGTGTAAAACCACGAAAAGCTTTTTAAACAATAAATTTGACCCAGCAACATATGGGGTAACAAATTTAATACAACTTTTCCAGCTACAACTGTAAGGAGCTACAACCCCTTAGGCTTCGTCAGCTACAACTGACAAGCTGCTACAACATCTTAACTCACAAGATTGTGAGCCCTAGCACCACCCTACCGCCTTGAAGAAGAAAAAGAAGAAGACTGATCCTGTGGACCTGTCAAAACCAATCACTAAACTTGTTGTCGATAACCTCTGCTCTCAGCTTAGTACCTTATCACTGCCAAGTCATCACTGTATAATCAAATTACTGATAAGTCATTTCATTGCCACACACTATTCATGTACATCATTGTACACCTCATCATACACTGTCACTAATCAAGTAGTTTTGCTCTCTTTTCACTGATCATCAAGTATGCATCATCATAGTGTATCATCATAGGGTATGCATCCTCATCATCATAGGGTATGCATCATCATCATCCTAGTATGCATCATGTATGCATCATCATCATAGCGTATGCGTCATCATCACTGAGTATGCATCATGTATGTATCATCATCATAGTGTATAAGTGATAATACCTTATACAAGCAGTGATCAAGTTCTTAGACTCCACACTTGGGCTGTGTATGTCTGTTGTGGAAGACCCCAGACAAGACCATGCTCGAACTGTGTATATGCCGAGGAAGACCTCAACCTTTGTCATCTTCGGGACTATGTATATACTGTGGATGACCTTAATTTCAGGATTGTTTATACGTTGAGGAAGAGTCAAATTCGAACCGTGTATTTGTTGTGGATGACCTCAAAACTAGGTATTGTTCATATGCTGAGGAAGAGTCAAATTCGGACTGTGTATTAAACCCAAAAGAGATCAACTGTAAGGGCTTGGTTCTGTCATCAAAAGTGGTTTGTGATTTCTTCAAAAGGCAGCAGTAAACATCAACCAAACCAACTTTCAAGCACCCAAGAAAACTCGAACTGTTCAAGCATACAAACTCGGACTGTTTGTGTTGTTTTAACCCCAAAAGAATATCTTTGTGGAAGACCCAGGTGTAAGCTGCCTCGGTCACTCTACGAATTATTCCCTACGTTGATGATCCAAGTTATGGTAACCTTTTGTGTATAAGTACACCACCTTGACGTTGAGAGAGCATGGAACTAGGGCTAACTTCAAAGAGAGTTTATTAATTTTATTATTTTTTGTTTTAATACTCAACAACACTTAACAAGGCTGACCTTAACAAGGGTTCTTAGTGTGGTAGCAAGGTTCCAAATGTAAGTCATTTATTATTTTTATTTCTTTTCTTAATCGTTAAAAGTTTTAGGGTTAAGTCATCAATGTCATCGTATGCAAGGGTGTGCTCTACTAGCCATCAAGGGTGCATCATAGTACCAAGGACCCCATCAACATGACCATCAAGTGTGTCGGTTCAAGGACTTCCTTAAACATTTTGACCATCTCAAGGATTGTTAACAACATACAAATGACCCACATCATTTTCGTCATTCCTTCAAGGGTACAAGGACCATTAAACCATTATCTGTGGGGGTGCCAAGTCTTCTCCTAGGCTACCATGACCTCATTAAAATACAAATGACTACAGAATGGGTCATTTGGCCTATTACAACTTCTTGAACCCACCAAGGACACTTTCTAGGGTACTAGGGCATTGGTTGTGGACATGGGAACCATAGAAACAACTTAAGGAAACTTAAACACAATAAAGGGTAGACAAGGGTTTTGCCATTGTCCCAAAGGCTCCACAAAATTCAGACTTGGGCTTGGACAAGGTCAAAAGGTCTCCTTTGACATTGATAATCACTTGACAAACTTCTAACTCTTAGGGGCTCCTCAAGGGCATCAAGACACACCTGTTGGCATCAATGACAATTTAGTCAACATTTGGAGCACCTACAGTTTCATCCACAGCGTCAAGAGAAATAGTTTGAATATAGAACGTGCCGAAAGTTGGTATATATGCACTACAACTTGAGGTTGTTGTCCCATTATTGTGAAGCGGCCAAGACTGATAGAACATTTTTGACTTGGGACAACAATCCAGAGGAGGCTAATGTGGAGGATGGAGCCATTGCATTAGAGTGCTTGGAAGCTGAACTATTGGGTGATCATGAGGGTGATCTAATTCATACATCGGAGATGCTACCCCCAACCACCAGCAGGTTTCCAGATGCAGAAGTTTCGCCTTTAGCTTCACAACGTCCGACAATCCGTGGGGGGCATTCATCTTCTTCCCATGTTCCACGATCACTTCCAGCAACTCCTACTCCACCTAGAACACAAGAAAAAAAATTGGAAGTTTCTCATGGCAAGAGGAAAACTTAGTAGATTACTAGATAGTATCATAGTACTTTGTATTCAATGTTTATTATGGTTTATTTTGTAAACATTATGGCCTACTTTGAAGTTTGAACTTTAAATTGTTGATTGCATCCTAAGTCACATGACACGAGGACACGGGACACAGAGGACACGAAAATACGAGTATTCGACACGAGACACGACGACCCCAGAAATAGGACACGGGGGACACGTTNCATATTGATATTTCTCAATAAACCACAAAAATCAAAATTTATTTCGAGAGAATGCCACCGACAAATACAAAATAGAGTAGATACTACTTAGTACTAAGTCTAGTATTTACTGTCCTACTAGGTACAAAATGAAAATAGTAAATAGCCACAGGTAAGAATATAATAGCTCATCAATGGTACTAGCCATTGTCAATCGTCTTTCTGCTCCTCCATGTCAAAATTAACATTACTGTCATAGCTCTTTCCTCTATCCTCCTCCTCCTTTATACCCTTTTTGACAGGACACATGTCCAAAAATCAGGACACATTCTTGGCAAGTGTCCGACACGTGTTGGAAAGTGTCCAGATTTTGGGACACGAAAATTATGGTGTCGGACACGTATTAGGGCAAGTGTCGTGTCCGACACGTGGAATACGGGACACGGGCCCTATTTGGAAGTGTCCTGTTACTTAGATTGCATCTTATCATCTTATGATCTTACAACTCTTTGGTATTGAATATGATATTATGATGCTTTGTTTCATTTCATGGTTGATGTTATCTGTTAGGCTGTTAGAGTTTGTTGATGGAAAATATTATATGTTGAAATTTGAAGGTCGATGTTGTTGATGATTGATCATTTGGTGACAATGTTACAAGTCATAGCTCCTAGATGATTAATGTTATATGTGTATTAAATGGTTATATCTATGTTTTCTATAGCTAACTTGGCATAATACATGTTTTTTTAATATATATGCATAAAAATATATTAAAATATGTATTATATAAAAAACGCTCCCAAAACAGAATCTTTTGAAAATTTCGCTTTTCGCTCCCGCTCCCTGCTCCCAACAGCGTAGGTCACGGAGCCAATTAACCACCTATTTTTCAAATAACATGAATACCCGATGCATTTGCAGCCTTCTGATAATGCTATCTCTCAAATATATACCATACACAAGCATACCTGGCCCTATCAACACTATCGGATGGATGTTCTGATTCATTACAGGCATCCATGTAGGTATGGGTTTGTCCCAGTTCAGTCCATTATGATAGAAGGCACAAAGATCTGATGATAGTTATGTAAAACAGATCTTTTATACAGATATGATAATTACTAGACAGATATTTTGTAATTGTCATGCAAATTCCATGTCATCACCTCAAGGATCCTTGATAAACAAACTGAAAGCACATATTTTTCAAAATAAACCATAATACTTGATGCCATTTGCAGACACAAAGCTGTGCGCTCTCTCAAATACATACCAATTACAAGCATACTTGGTTCTATGGGATTTGAGGATGAGTGTTTTCAATAAGTAGAATGAGCTTTGTGGCATAGTTATAGGATTTTTACAGGTTTTGGTATCGTGTAAGGATGCAACAAACAAGTTTAATAGTTATGCAATACAGATCATTTCACATATTTTTTCATACAAGCAATTGTATTCTCTAGATATACAAGTTGTGATTAGATATACAAGTTGTGATTATCTGCGCACTTATAACTACTCAGCTTGTTTCTGCCAATATGTTACAGTCCTTTCAATTGTCTGCAAAATCTTCCTTCAGGAATCTGGACTCTTGAAAACTTTGTATTCCCATGACAGCAATACCTTAACTTTATCTCACACCACAGATTTTGTCAATGAAAAATTCAAATATTCAAACGCACAGTCAAAATAAGGTTTATTGAGTGCAGAAGGAATTTTAACCTATGGATCTACTTTAATTTGTGCTGAAAGGCCTAAAAGAGATCATTTATATAACCATGGTCAAAAGTGAGACTTCAACTCAGTTTCTACTAACAGCAATAGGCTTCCAGTAAATGAGAAAATAGACTCACTCATTTACATTCTCAAGTTCAATTTTAATTTTTTACCTTCAATAAGATCATTGTTTAAATTCCTTACCGACGTCTATGAGACAATGGCGAGCGTTGGCGACCAGCTGGGCTTCCTCTCACCCTTCGGGGAGATGTCCTGTCAAAATATTAGATCTATATGTTATGGGAAAAAAGCATCAACCATGTAATTCAAACTTTCAAACGATGAATTCGTAATCTATAGAATCAAAATCAGAAGAAATCTACACATACCTGATAGGTGATCTATTCCTACGGCGGAATGCGGGTGAAGAATGCCTGCGAGGAGGTGAAACCAGTCTACGGCGTGGTGGTGAATCTCCTCGACGACGTGGCGGTGAATCCCCTCTTCGATTTATTGGAGACCTTCATTGTGGTGAACGAGACTTTCGTCTAAGTGGAGGAGCTACAAAATAGGTATTACAGAATAACACATGCTTCAAAAAGCAGAGTCTTGCCTAAAATAACAAATCAATTATAAAGCTTCAAACATAGATAATATCCAAGAATAACATATTTTGCACATACATTCCCTGCGATGCACAGCCCCATCTTTTATTGCATCAGGGGCAGCGTTTTCTCTCAGTGAAGGTTCTCTTTTATTAGGGGCAACAACTGCCCTTGGAGGAGGGGATACTTTTGTACGTTGAGGGAGTGTAAATCGGGCACTAACAACATTTCCATCAACCTGGCCCTGATTTTAAATAATCAAAGTTGGCCACTCTTCAGAACAATCAGAACGTGAGCTTCATTATCTATGCTTGTATATACAATAAATACAAATTGTGAAGTTTTAATGTGCAACTTGTACTAGTTCAAAAGGACTATTTATTATAAAAATATATATATAATTCAGCAAAACTTACTCCATTCATGTGAATAAGTGCTTTTTCTGCATCAGATCTTGTCTTGAATTCAACATATCCATAACCCTTAGGCAATTGCACCTTCAATAAATCAACCAATGTAGAGCTCATTAATGAACTAAAGAAACCCGTAAATAATGTTTGAACAGCAGTATGGTTTGAAAGAAACAAAATTGACCAACTGCATGAAAACTTGATAAAATGACAAGGTTGCAAACTTACCACTCTGTCCATTGAAAGCTCCACATTTACCACCTCGCCAAAATTACCTAATAGCATTAACAAATAAAAATTAAGAGATTCTATGCCATCCCTTTCAAAAAACTAATATCTGTTTGCAGAAATTTATAAATACAACTTGACCAAGACCCAACGGCCAGCTCAATCAGTTGGACCAACCACCAAAGGCATGTTGCCAATGGAGATGTCACAGATTCCAATCTAGATGAGTCCCTCAGGGTTACCAGCTGCTATTGCTGTTGGCAGTTGACACAATCCTCCATGCATATATTCCAGGGAAGGGAGGGATCCTATAAAGTTTTCCATTCAAAAAAAAATACAACATGACTTCTTCTTCAACATGTGATCTGAATCTTCTCAGATGTCATGGCACAACAATTAACTAGAAAATAAGAGCTACTTTCATTCTCACTGAAGAAAGCATTCAATGTGTTCTCATGTAAAACCAGTCAACACAATACAGTAAGCAGGGAATATTAATATATCACCAGATCTTCAAAAGATACAAGAAGAGCCAATGAAATTGTATGAGTTTTTTCAGGGTGATTTGAAGGAATTTCGTAATATTGAAATTTTTCCAGTGGGAGGATTAATGTTTGTACACATGGAGGAGCAGTCAAATCATGTAATTGTTGCAGCAATGTTCCATGCAAATGTCTATCAAGCTGCAGATAACAACTCCATCTTCAAGAAACTCTAACCCTAGAACGAATATTGGTCGACGGATTTTTCGACACTTGCCAAAGCTATGTTGATCAACAGAGGAATGCCAGATGAAGGTGCCAGACAGATCACAACGTCCTTCAGTGGAATCATGTATGCTTGCATCTACAACAAATCCCAAGACAATGCAGTGATCTATTACTAGAAGACAACACAACAATTAGGGCTTGAAATAAATACAAGACAGCCATAGAGTTAAGCTCCCTCTTCCCTGCTTTCTCACGTAACCTAGCCTAGCCCTTCATCCAGCAGCAAACAAACCAGCTACTCCTGCTTTCTCTCCCACCTAACCCTCATCCAGCAGCAAACAAACCGGCTACTCCTGCTTTCTCTCCCACCTAACCCTCTCTGCAACAGAATGAACGAATAACTACAGTGAGCAAGATATAGAGGTGTTAACCTATGGATTATGGGGAGAAGGCCTTAAAAACTGTAACAAATGGGATGGTGTACAGAATGGATACTTCCGGTTGATTATAAGGGAAAAAAAATTGAATGCGGGACTGCAGTGGAAATGAGCCTAGGTTTTCCAGAGGTATGAAGGCTGAAGCATTTGGTAAAGGATTAGACCAATGTTACAAATATCGTGTCGGCGAATATATCGCCGAGGGTCCAAAAAGAAATTATCGGATTTATCGGCGAAAATGTCGGCAAACATCGGCAATATATCGGCAACTTAAAAAAATACAAAAATATTCATTTTTTTCGATTTTCTAAACATCTAAATGCTGTAAATATTATTTTTTTACAATCATGCTGTAAATATTATTTTTTTACAATCATGCTGTAAATGTTAATTTTAATTTATATATATTAAAATTTTAATTTATCAGTAAACTGTAAATGTTTTAAAATTTTAATGTATAGTATTATTATGTATAATGTATTGTATATTATAATTAATAATTATATATAATATATAATATATATACACTACCATTCAATAGTAACCCATGATATCAGCTAAACACACTTGTGCAACCAACAAGTACAACATTGAACATTACATAATTAATAAAAATTAAAATTAAAATGTACAAACTTCAACCAACATGAGATACA
>LPNX010694982.1:0-103054 GCA_001517045.1 Pseudotsuga menziesii
AAACTTACTTATATATTGAAATTATATATCAAGAAAATTATTACAACATGATGGTGAATAATGTGAGATAAGCATTGAGGAATGATGAATTTTAATATCCATCAATAAATGTTTCAATCGTTGCAATGAATGTCCCAATGCTTAAGGAATGCACTATTGAGGAATGTCACAATCCAACATAATGTTTAAATAAGATTGATTATCATAAACTTACTTATATATTGAAATCAAGAGTGTTTCATGTGTATGGTTTGTAGCTTTAATTGATATCATTATTTCCATAACCATGCGTGATACATGAGAAGGATTCCATACATGAGCTTTGATACATGTGAAGGATTACATACATGAGCTATTATTCATTCATGAATCTTACTTATAGCTAACCAAATGGATTCCATTTAGTCCTCCTTAGGTTTGAACGACCAAGTACGAAAAACTATGTAATTTACATGTGTTGTGTTAATGTATGTATCCGAGCAACCATACCTATTGTATTTTACATTATAGCTTGGTTATATATGTTTTCCATAACTTTTGATAGACTATGAATCATGGATAATTTATTCACTATATGAAAATGTTAGACTTTATAGCTTGGTTATATATGTTTTCCATAACTTTTGATAGATTATGAATCATGGATAATTTATTCACTATATGAAAATGTTATACTTCTAATCCAATCGATTCACATCATAATGAATCATAATTGAGATAGGGTTATATGCTAGTTTCAAACCTAAAGTTTCATTTTTTTATACCATTATGATTTATCAACCCATAATTAATAAGCCACACTCTTGTTAAGGGGGTCTTTTCATTATTTTTATAAAATAATAATTGCAAGGATTATATTCTCAAATATACATAAACCCTTAAAAAACAAAGAATAGGAAAATAAACATAAACATAATCACATAGAAAAATAAGTAATAAACAATATGAATTATAAACATGTTCACATATAATAATGAAATGACATTTTCATCACAGCTAATTAAACATTAGAAAATAAAAACAATAATAAATAGAACTATATAAACTATAACCATGTTCACATATAATAACTAAATGACATTTTCATCTCATAAAACATTAGAAAATAAAAACAATAATAAATAGAACCACAAGACAAGTTGCCTCTTGTGCCAAAATATAGAGATCACAAATAAAATAAATATTTTAACAATGTTAATCCATTATTTGTTTTCTAATAAGATTTCATATCGTTAAAAAGATAGAGTAGATTGTCTGGAAATTTGATGCAGCATATGAAAACTTTATGTTTGATTTTATGTTTAGATTACAATTATCTTTTATTGTTTGATTTTGTATTTTATAATATAGTCCTTTTCATTATGATTAAGTTAATGAGTAGAAAATATCGGTCTAATTGGATGAAGGCAATTTTCTATAAGCTCGGCCTATTTGGATAAAAGCACGAGAGCAGAAATGCTGAATTGTCAAAGATTAATAATCACATGGAAGTAATGGTTTCAAGTAATGAAAATACAAACAACTACAAAGTTATTTTTTCAATTGAGACTTTTGAGAGAATTATATAGCTTGATTAACTGAATCGCTCCAAGACATTAAATTAGGTTTTATGTTTTAATTATGCATATAAGCTCACTAATACAATGAGGAATTACACTAGCTAAGGAGAAAATATTTTCAATGAACTTCATATAGTGTATATTATCAAATACAACAATAAACAACCCCAACAACTTGAATTTTCTCATGTAATGAAAACCGTCGCACATATAGACTTATATTTTTCGTCCTCCTGCACCTTCAACCTAGTTGTGTGGAATATTATTGAGGGGCCAACACTTATTGACAACTCTAGGTTGAGATTTACATTGAGATGCGGATGCAGCTCATCCCGTGCAAGTCTGCTTGCCACATCTGAAACTTACTCGGATTTGGCGCAATGAAACACTAATCCTTCGACAAGCCCATGCGAATGTGCTGTTTTAGGCTGTCTAACATTCCCTGTAGCCGAAGGATGATGGAAAGGATTCTTTTGAAAACAACGATGGGTCAGCCGATCGAACCCCATGGCGATAAGTTTTCTCCTGAGATGTGAGTTCCAGTAATGCTTTATCTCGTTATTAGTTCGTCCTGGAAAACGGCCAGCTATCAGAGACCACCTGACTGTCAAATAGAAATACAAATTGAAACAATGGTTAAACTTCAATGTCACTGTTTTTGAAATAGAAATACTATGAACAAATGATTGAAATCATTCGTTCAAATATTTATACCTGGTTTTTGTCACGCTACATGTCTTGGAACAACTCATGCAACCGGATTGAGACCGTGAACTGCTAAGCTGTAAGCTGTATGGATTTGCCGAAGTTCTCACCATATCTTCATCTACTGCAATGATGCATGAGTTGGAATGGTTCTTTTGATTTCCACTTGTAAGACAATGCTAAAGGTTGTATTTTTGAAACATAGCAATAAGAAACATATTTTTTTAAAACCATAAAGATAAACCTACAGTTCTTCCATCAAATACATGCTTGTCCTGTATAACCTTTTCTATGACAGAGGGGTCGGCATAAGTCACAAACTCAAATCCCCGAGGCTGGCCAGTGTGACGACCTTTCATTATAACATAGTTGTTAGCTCCCCGTACTCACTGAAATGTTTTGTAAAAGCGCATGCGATAAATCCAACATATTTTCATAATAACTGTAAAATAAAACTACAATTTAAGGACCATCAAAACAAAGAAAAAGCCAAAAACACAACACCAATTTAAGGATAGGACAAGATTTTCATGAAAGTACTATTCCACTTAATAATCCAATTATAGCTTTGGAAAACATCAAATCTCTTAAATTGAGTATGAAACCGTCTATAGCAGTACAACGTCAATATATATTCTACCCTGTAAGCCCTTAAAAATGTGACCGCTAAAAGCTTGAAGGAGCATATAAATACATAGTTGAAGTGGTATTCCTTGCCAGACAACCGATGAAGATTTTTCTATGACAGAGAAAACATGCATATTATTGTTAACTAAATTTTTTTCACTAAAACACGTTGTCATCGATATTTGGTGCCATGTATTCTTCCAGATTCGAAGATTTGTTGCTCACAGTTAGTTTATTAAAAGATGCAATATCTTGATCAAGAACTTGCTCCTCGGCGGTCTTTATTTCAGTTATGTGACACCAAGACCTGTCATCAATTCTTTCATTGAAAAAGCGGCCATCATAGAGTCGTCGTTGTAATCGAGGCAAGGCGCTTGAAATATTTTCAATGTGACATGGTTTGGCATATTATAACTCCTGCACAAAAGAATTGTTAATAAGTAGCAAATCCTTTCTTACATAGGACTCCATTAAATTTTTCTATGCGCCAATATTAAGGGAGATTGGGAACCCAAAACAAACCTGAGTGAATAAGATCGCTTAAAAAAAGTGTTAAGGTTTCTAGGCTAAAGAGAGATCAAAGGGGATAGCGCCAAACTTTGATATTGTTATCTCCATTCACAGTGATGGCTGGTGAACAGCCTTTGGTGTTCTCATCATCCATTATGCATCTTTGCACAAAGAGAGAAGCCACGTGATCTAAATAGTGGGTCTCTTCACATATATCTAGCACCTGAGTGTTTGCCCCTGAACATAAAAGGACTAAATATTAGTTGATCTATTCAACAATGCAATCAAATACAAGGAAAAAAGCAGTGTACACGAATATGGCAGCAAACAAAAAAAGTTCAAGGAAAAGAACACACAAAAAGCGCTCATCTCTATTATGACTCTTCGTACATGCTATCATCAAAGCGAGAACAAGTGTCCGTTGTATCTGCAACGAAAAACAAATCGTCAGTGCGGGATTGAAGAAGCATCCTAGCAGTGCAACGAGAAAGTAAAGGCGGCAGTAGCTGGAGCGAATTGTCTCGCATTAGCCGGCTATTCTCGTCTGCATTTCACAGCCGGTTGTTCCTGTCTGCATTTCACAAGCGATACAGTATCAGTAGGAAACTACATCCAAAACATTAAGAACAGGAACAGTCACGGTTGCAGCAACAACACATATACATCATAACAATAACAACAACATACATGGTAGCTTCGAGACTTCACACAGAAATTGACTGAGTCTAGGGTTTATTTCTCATGATTTGAACACATCACCAGAGGCGTTGAATTCAAGAACCATGCACGCTCAGGGCGTAGATTGGAGACACAAATCCAACCGCATCAGCGCTGCTCGCCTAGTTGCACTAAACAAAAAACTACATACAATTCGGAAAACAAAACACCGTGGCAAACCAAACTAACCTCGTTACGCCGATATCAAAATCCGCAATTCTGCTTCTTCTCTTTTAAACTCTACACCTGTTACTCCTTCAATATTTAACAAATAAAATCGTCATATTATCCCCCAACTGGCATCTCACAATGCGGTATGCCTTTCCTAACTTTGTCATTCAAGACGGATTTCCTCTGAGCTCTGCCGCAGAGGGATCTGGTCTGATTATATTTGGGGTTTTTATCTCGGAATTGTACACTCACTGTTTATGCGAGCCACTCCTGCAGCCGGGCGCCGTCCAACCCATAACCATTTACGATCCAACAAACCCTATCTTGATATTTTCATGACACATATTTCCTCCACCACGGTATCTCCTCCACGTACGCTAACAGACTCTTGGGCGGCTAACAATCTCCGCGATCAGCGATGGGATCTCCTAACAAATTCCTAAATCGGCCTAAATCTGCGGCTAGTTAACCTAGTTAAAAGATCAGACGATTGGGATGATATGGAGCATCCACTTGGCGAGATTTGCAGGATCTTGATGATCCGCTCAAGCAAGTCCATCCCCCAAAATACCATTGATATACGCCTATCGGCGTAATAATGAATATTACTGTATTCGCATCATTCTTCATACTGAAGTGAGCAATTACCAGGATATAGTGTTGCTCAATACATAGCAAGGTATATAAAATAAAGACTGTGAATTACATTTTCACTGAACGTTAATAAGGCTTGCTTTCTCTTGCAGACAGGCGCTTGTTATAGACTGAAATTTGCAAAGCGCAAAGACTTAGTTTTCATGATTCTAATTAGTAGTCATGATGTGTGATTTCATCAGATTCACTACGGTCATTGTAGAGATCACCTTGGTCCTGTGTTTGAAGCCTAGAAGATTCTAGAGCATCAGGTGATCATCATTGATGATCTGTGAATCAACTATGCTTTCTGAGGTCAATTCCTTCTATGTCCATCTCGATTCCTCCGACCTGTTGGGTTGGACTAGGGCACTGATGAGGATAAATTTTACTTGGCCGTGTTTTACTGATATCTTGATAGCTTCCGACCTGTTGGGTTGGACTAGGGCACTGATGAGGATAAAATTTTACTTGGCCGTGTTTTACTGATAGCTTGATAGCTTGTGAGCAGCGAAGATGGCCATGCATTCCTTTTCTTGTGCAACCTGCATCAAATGAATATGAAAATTAATTCCTCCGAACTGTTGGGTTGGACTAGAGCATTGATCATCCAAATTGCGTGGTGACTTTCATGTTGGGGCATATTTTTAGGAAGCTTTGGGAATGTGCTATTTTGATGTTAAATCGTTTTGTTAATCAATCACATTGAAACTCTATAAGTTGCCAATGTGATTTTTATTAGTCATAAATTCCAAATGTGTCGAGAATGAAAGGAATTTTGGCATGCCTGTCTAGGCATGTATTGGAGGTTCTTGATGCGGTTATGGCCTTCTGGTAAATGCAAAATATACCTTTTCCAATCGGAGAGAATGTTTCACAAATGGTGAAGTTCCGACCTCAATTTTATGCACATGTTCGCATGAATGGTACAAACCTTCTCCAAATCCGGACCGATGAAAGTGTTGCCACTTGATCCCTATTCCAAGGTGAGCTTTGACACCCAACACACAGGAAGGTAGGAAGGAATATTAACCTTGTCCTAAATATAGATCAACTGTCTCTAATGAATTACTTTAGGGATTTCAGGCCAACTCTATCCAGCCAGAGTCAGACAAAAAATCAGACCCTCTCTCTCCTCCTTAAATCAAAGGAGGGATTGAATATTTGCACTGCATTCTCAGTAGATTTTGCCTTTTTGGTCTTAATAAATTGATCTTAATATGACCCCATAGACCATCCCAGTATATTTTTCCTTTTTGGTCTTTCTTAGTTTTGGAGCTCCCCCACTATATTGGCTTTCCTTCTTCCAGCTTTCAATCTGTTGTCCATCGAATATTTACAATACATTCTCAATCTACGGCCAGATGCCTGCCACAACGTGGCTGAAATTAGAGTGGACTCAGACCACCCTTTCCTACCTTTTCCTACTTTTCTTCATCTACGCCTTACTTCATATACAATATGGATCATTCGGTTTAATTGGTTGGAATTAAAAAAAAATTGTTGCACTTATGTTTACTTATGCATGTAAATGGATGAATTCTAAGCTTTCATGGCATAAATGGATGAATTTTAAGCTTTAATGGAATACTTGAACATATTAGGTAATTACAAATATGGCTCCTCCGTTTCATAGTTTCGCCAGTAATATTGAACTTTGTGAAGTGGTCATGTTTTGGACTTCAGCCCGACTAACACCTCTGCAACGACTAATTCAAACGAATTGCATAATAAATATTCAATTTTGTTTTAGGGTCTTTTAGAACTTTACCATAGGTAAGAAATCAACATCTGAAGTGGCTGTCATTTCCCCTGCAGATCTTTCGTCCACAACCATATTGATGAAAAGATTATTGGCAAGGCAGTTCAACCTATGCTTGTAAGAATCAACTAAACATTGTATTGAGCCTATTGCTCTACTTTAACAAGACTTACGGTACTTACGGTGGGCATGTGCGCCTTAATCCAGTGAGTGGTATCAATAAATAACGTACATAAAATCCCTTCCCACCTTGCTCTCCTTTTACTGAGCAAGCAATCAATTTCCTTCCCTGCTTGGTTTTTATAAACCTTGGCGATCGTGGTGTTACTGTTGGTCTAATTAGGAAGGCTAATGCTTCCTACTGCGCTTTTGGTCGTTTCCTTCTTTTCTTTTTTTGTATAATCGGGCTAATGAGCTTATGAACCCAATCAGTGCTGGAAAAATGTAATTACTCGCAGATATGTACCTGACTCTCATCCGACTTTGTCAAAGTCTGACAAGAAGGAAGAGTCCACAATTAGGCAATGTAAACCAGTCAAATTTATTTCTGAAGCTAAGTTGTTAGATAGATAGTTATTACAGTCTTTAATGGTGAGTCAATAGGCCCATGTAGAAGCAATCTTCAGGTTGCCTATAAATAGAAGAAGCAAATTGTAAATTAGTTTACAGAGATAGAGAGTTTACAGACACAAGAGACATAATAGAGAGACAAAGGAACTCAGAGTGCGAAAAGAGAAGTCGAAGCTCAAGCTTCTGTGTATGTGATTTATTCGAAGAGCCGAAGCTCTGTAGACCGACAAGTCTGGACCGACCAGTTTGTAAACGAGAACTTTGTAATACTCTGGACCGACGAGTTTGTAACCGACAACTTTGTAATACTTTGTTATTTCCGCATAGTTAAATATATGAAATAGTTTATGGTTGAATGCATGATTATTTGGCCGCACATATTTCCAGATTTACTTCTATAAATGTCTTTTACAATTACTGTTAAGTGAAAGATCAAAGAACCCATAAAATTCTCACCACGTGAAAATTCCAGGTTTTACGGCGTATTGGCCGACTCAAGTCTTCCTAAATATTTGGGCATATGTTTTTTATAAGTTATTTGGATTTGTAAATGTGTCTATTTTACTTCATCTTACTCACAGGTGAAAAGCATTTGTAATTTCTTAAGTCTTTAGACTAAGAAACTTACTCTGTAGATTTCGACCAAAGCGAACCAACTTGAGTGGTTGGTTGAGTCAGCCCACTGAGGTGAGCCGACTTGGTCGAAGTCAGCCGACTTCTTCGAAGTGACAAGTGGTCGAGGTAAAATCAGTCGATAGAACCGACAAGTAAGTCAAAGAAATTATAGTCGAGTGAAAGACCGACTAAAATTTATAAACTTGTCTAGTCGAGAGATAGACAAGTTTCACCCAACAAGTGAAAAAGAAAAAGTGGTCAGCATGAAAAGTGAAAATTAAAGTTTAATATCGACTGAGCCCTAAACTCAAATTTAGTCAGCTTGGTTTTGTCTAACAATCAGAACACTAGAACAATCGCTTCGAGCTTATGAACCCAATCAGCACACTAGAACAATTGCTCACTACCGCTTCTTACTAACTTGGGGACTTTTTCACTACTGCCTTTGACCACTAGTTGCTCGCAAATGCTATCACTGTTGTAGGGAGGGAGGGAAATCTAATTAGCACACTAAGCCTGTGAAGTTCAGGCCAAAGAGGATGGTTCGGTTCACTGCTTATCAGCCCACAAACCAGCTTATCTCTATTTTCTAATTATCGCTCTAATAAACCACAATCTCACAATAACTTTGAAATTTGTACATTTTATCCACTGATATTTTGAATTTGAAAGCCTCCTGAATGTATGATAATTTTCTAATGTTTTTTTTTAATTATGAATGTCTATCATATCATTGTGAATGAAATGCAAAGTTGACAACGTTGTGGTTCAAAATTTTAATAATTTCATATTTTTAATGTTTTTTTTTTAAATTATAAACGGCTATCATATCATTGTGAATGAAATGCAAAGTTGTCAACGTTGTGGTTCAAAATTTTAATAATTTCATATTTTTAGTGTTATTTTAAAATTATAAATGTCTATCATATCATTGTGAATGTGATGTAAAGTTTGCAACAATGTGATTCAAAATTTTAATAATTTTAATTTATATCTTGCCTTTAAAGTATATGTGAGTTTGTAGAATCCTTAATTAATAAAATGAAGTTATTATATAGATAGTTAATGTTGCTTCTCCTTGATTTTATATAAAAAAATAACTTGATTCCATATAAAAAAATAAATGGTCACTTCATTTGTGTAATGACACAACCAAGGTGATTTTTTTTTAAATTATAAATGTGTATCATATCATTGTGAATGAGATGCAAAGTTGGCAACATTGTGATTCAAATTTTTAATAATTTCAATTTATATCTTTCCTTTAAGGTATATGTGAGTTTGTAGAATTCTTAATTGATAGAAGGAAGTTATTATACATAAGGGCAATGTTGCTTTTACTTGATTACATATAAAAAATAAATGGTCCCTTCATATAAAAAATGGTCACTTTTTTTGTGCAATGACACAACCAAAGTCACCAATGTGTATATATATGTGTGTATATATATATATATATGTTTATTTTACCATTTTTCTATTATATATATATATATATATATATATATATATATATATATGCGCTCATTTTACCACTGCCCTCATGCTTTATATAAGAATGGTTGTTCATGTTGGGTTGGGAAGTTCTTGATAGCATATTATACAAAATTGTTTGTGAGTTTCAATTTGCTTATCATTAAATTTTAAGTACACAATTCTCAAACCTATTATTAAATTATTAAGATTAAATGCACAATTTTCAAATATTTACTTATCATTAAAGTTTAAGTATACAATTTTCAAACCTATTATTAAATTATTAAAGTTTAAATGCATAATTTTCAAACCTTTACAAACTTAATACCAAGAGGGAATAATGTAATCGCCTATGTTTTGAAAACAGTGTAAGACATAACACACATTTTTATAATAAATTTTTTCAATTTATACTGGCTTTTTTCTTAAGTTTTAAACTACCATCTCTTATTGTGAAAAACACTTTTTATTTTGCATTCTGACACCACTCTGACCTGTCTGACAAATATGATAAACGCTAGTCTGACGCATTCAAAACTTTATTTTGCATTCTGACACCACTCTGACCTGTCTGACAAATATGATAAACGCTAGTCTGACGCATTCAAAACTCTACTTTCTCTGTGGAGCTCTGACAAATCTGATAAAGGTTGGTCTTACTCATTGGAAACTCTACTTTCTCCGTGGCAGGTTGCATGAATGCTTTGCGTGGCAGCGTAGCAATTTGCATGATAAGGTTATATTCAACATGAATCTAGTTCAAATATGCTATGGCTGGTGGTATCATGGAAGCCCTTCCTGAACTGAAGGCAGCAATCTCCGATCGATGTGGTGAAGAGAGGCGCCAGAATTAATCCAGATATAGGCAAGCTCCACAGAATCTATCGCCCTGCAAATGGGCATTGGTATTTACACTGTTGCACAACTTTGCTAAGCGTATAGCGTTTTCATTCTTTGCCAGGACAATATTTTCCAGTCTGGTTTTTCTAATTTCAATGGTTGAGTTGACGATTGCTGCATGAACATCCCTGGTGTTGTTGCTAAGCAACCAAATAAAAGCAATAACCAACTAGCTTACGCCCTTTCATTTTGCTGAATACTTAAATCCTTGTTTTTATTGAATCTTATGGCATACCCATAAACATGTTTGCAACTCATGTTTCTTTGCTTTATGAATAGATATTTGATACAACCAATACTCAATTTTTTTTCTCATTACAACAAATGTATCTAAAGTTCAGTGGTCAAAAATTGCAAGCAGAAAATCCAGATTTACATATTTACAAAGTCCTTTGTTGGCTTACCAAGATATTGTTTGCACTTTTGAACTTTTTTCACACTGTTTTCTATTGTTAAAAACTATGCATCAAGTGCAAATTTGTCATTCGCTTATTCCACTTCAACAGATCTCCTACCTGAAAACTGCTAAATTATTTCTTAGTGCCATTTCTTTGCAAAGAAAACAACACAATCAGTTGCTAAATCCCTCATCTTTATCTGGAAAAAAACAAGCTTTCCATGTTTGTGGCGTTTGCATTCTGATAGTGGGATGAATATGCTTTGCTTGTGATGCAGCAACTTGACTCGATTAAAGGAAAAAAAATTGTGTTTCTTGAACATGTAATTGCGCATGGAAATAATGTCCCATGCCATTATGCGTTGCATTGATACTTTAAATGTGATATAAAAATGTATATTATTTAGATTAGGAATAGTATAGTCGTATCGATTTCATCCTAGCATTAGCATTTGCTATTAGACAAATGCCTCATTTCAATTTTCTAATTATTCAGAATTAGAATACATAAGCAATTTTCTATGTTTCAGTAAACCATGGTTTCTTTTTGAATAATTAAAAACAGTCCACCTATAACCCTTTATAATAATATCCATAGTTTGCAGCGATTGTGAATGCATCGCTTTGCAATATTTCTTGGTCAATATTGCGCTCATGTGAATGATCCTTTCTCATCTTTGGTTGCAGTTTCTACTCCATATCAATCTTGCAACATGAATGTATCATTATCTTTGGATCCAATTAGTCCAAAAAGTTGCGTGGGCTTGCATCTGTTAAAGACCTGGAGATGATGGTGTTAAATTCATTTGGTTTCAAGAACATGGGCATATTCATGGAGGCGGTGCGGGTGTTAAATTCATTTGGTTTCAAGAACATGGGCATATTCATGGAGGACACCCTTAATTGAATTTTTGGTTTTGTTTGTTAAAAATGTTGTCATATGAATTTATGAAAATTTACTATTTCAAATTAAGTATTTAACTGTGTCATATTAAGCCATGCAATTTCAATGTGAACTTCAATTGAACAATATAAATTCAATTAACATTTGTTTCAAGGGAATTAATTTATTCCTTTCGCTTTAACTATACTCTTTGCTACGTACGAGCCCGCCTACAAGGTTGTTTCTTGTCTTGGTCTACAGCAAGGTTGTCTCTTTTATTGTGGGATTATCCCCGTTATCCGCATTAGCCTAGACTTTAATTACCTCCATGATCAACAACTTGTCTACACTATATTCCTGCTATGTCTCTCTTAGAATTATACCTATTTTTCGTCGATCTTAACCCATCATATTTCTCATCATGTTCCTTCAACTAACCAATATAAATTTGATTAACATTTGTTTTAGAATATGATAGAATTTATTTTGTTAGGTTAATAATATATGATTTTTTTATTCTTTCTATTTTTTTTCAAAATTCTATATATTTTTAATTAAATTTGTATTAATATTTTATTTTTCATTTTAAATTTTACAATTCACATATCATATCATAATAATTTTTATTGAAATAAAAAATAAATAGGTAAGTTCAAAAATAAAAATTTAATAACAATTTTCTAAATTATTTCAAACCCTCTCAGGCTTCCTTTTACGAGCACAAGAGTACTTTTAGAAATGTAGATATGAGCTAATGTTACAAAGATAATAATTCTTTGTTGCCTTTTAAAATACTTGGAATCGATACATTTATGGATTTTAAACCATAACCAAACATTATATCGACTATTAATACATTTATAGAAATTCTGAATAAAATTTTATTAACTTATTATTATTAATGCCATGATTTAAGAGTATTTTAAGTGAAACATGCAAATAAGCGCTTGACTTCGATTTTTCCCTTAACTTTGTTCAGCGTATGTTTTCTCGTTGAGAACCCACCCCCGAGATGGACATAAATCCACTAGGAAAAAAAAGAGACAATACAATCTTTCCTGACTTTTTCTCAATATTAATAGTTACATTTATATCTTCCAAAAATAAAGTAAATTTCACAAAGAAAAAATTCCGCCTCATAAAATATTTAACTATACATCAAAATAATTCATTAACATAATATACTCTTTGATCCTTAAATTATTAGAAATTTAAAAAGTTCAACAATAAAAAAATGTAAATCTCTGAACTCTTAATGACCCAAACAAAAGATGATTTGGTTTTACATATACTACACAAAAGGCTTAATGACTCAAACAAAAGATGATTTGGTTTTACATATACTACACAAAAGGAGGAATTTGACTTTCAAGCACTTAACTTTGAGCTCTAACTCTAACTTTTACAATGTTAAAGCTCTTATCTTTTAATAATTAAATAAGAGAACTCACCTTTAAATAACGCTATTGGTTCCTAAGCCAATGAAATCTCTTAATAAAATTTAAAAATCATAATGGATGCTTCAACCAATGTTGTACATTCTTTTTAAAATAATTGATATTGAAGTTAATTTCTTTTGATCTTTACCCAAGTTATAAACCCATGTATAAAATCACCGCGGTACCATATAAACCCAAGGTAACCGAGCAACGTTGATCCTTCTGAAAATGACATTAGTTGTCTAGCACACAAGCTTAGGGTACTAAAAAAGAATGTCAAAGTTTGGATCCGTGAAAGGACCCTCCATTTAAAATTGGATTATATGAATGTGGTTGAAGAGATTTCGTGTCTGCTATCTTCTCACCCCTTAGGTATTTTATCCTCAAAAGGTACTACTTCCCTCCGGACCCTAAGAGAAAGGAAATTTAAGAATCTTGCTCATGAACTGCTGACATGGAAACTCAAGAGCAGGCCTAAGTGGGATGAGTTGGGTGATGCCAATACTAAATACTTTCACTCGCTAGCCTCGACTCGTAGGAACCACAACTCTATTTGGGCTTTACATGATGAAGAGGGGAACTGGATTGAGGACGACAAAAGTCTGATGGATTTGGGTATCAGACATTTCACAGAGATCTTTAAAGATGACCTTCAGACCAATATTGTCGACCAACTTAGGGTCATTAACCTATTTCCTTCCTTTCTTTCTGTGGAGGAGTCTGCTACCTTTACTCCGAACATCTCAATGGAGGAGATTGAGGGGGGCCTGAAGTCTTTTAAAAAGGATAGAAGCCCGGGTCTGATGGATGGCCTGCTGAGTTTTTTCTCCACTTCATTGACTTCATAGGATGTGATTTATTAGTTGCTATGGAATCCTCCAGAATTTCGGGTAAGGTTGAAGCATCTCTGAACTCCACCTTTATCACTGTTATTCCCAAAAAGGAGAAGCCCCTCCCCTTTGTTGACTTCAGGCCTATCTCACTTTGCAACCTGGTTTATAAACTTATTTCAAAGATTGCTGCTCTTAGGTTAAATCCCTTTCTATATAAGAATATCTCTCCGGAGCAGTTTGGTTTCCTAAAAAATAGATAGATTATTGAGCCCATAGGTATCATTAAGGAAGCACTCCACACTCAAAAGACTAAAAATAGGAAAGCCCTGGTCTTAAAATTGGATTTGGTAAAAGCTTTCGACCAGATTAATTAGTCTTATCTCCATCTTATTCTGCTCCAGATCGGTATTCCTCTGAGTGGTGTCAATTGGATTATGGGATGTCTTACTTCTGTCAATTTTTCCATTATGATCAATGGCTCTCCCTCCAACTTCTTCACAGTCTCCAGGGGGATCAGGCAGGGTTTCCCTTTATCCCCACTTTTATTCATCCTAGCGATCGAAGGGTTCAGTTTATTGATGAATGATGCTAAGACAAAAGGCAGGATTCGAGGTATCCAGATCTCGGCTAACATGACCCTTACCCACCTTCTTTTTGTGGATGGTGTTATCATTGTTCAGTTTGGGCACTTTTGATGAATGGAGGGCTTTTGATGTCTTATTGGATACCTTATGTGCGGATTCTGGTATGTGTATTAGCCTTGAAAAATCTAGCTTCCTTTTCAGTGATATGGTTTCAAATATCTTGGTTACTATATAAAACTTCTGGGATACTTGGTAAAAGACTGGTGGTGGCTAATAAGGAATTTTGAAAAAAGAATCATGCATTGGGCTCACAAACTTCTTTCCCTTGGCGGAAGACTGGTTCTAATTCGTGTTTTTCTCACTAGCCTGCCAGTTTATTGGTTTGCACTCGCTCATGTTCCTAAATCCATCCTAAAAAAGTTAAGACAGATGATTTTTGACTTTTTGTGGGGCTCCTCGAGTACCTACAAGCACTATCATCTTGTGGACTGGAAGTTGCTCTCCAGACCTTTCGAGCTCAGCTGGTGGGGTATAAGAAACCTGGAATGGTTCAGCATTTCTCTGTGTTTGAGAAGCCTTTGGCTAGTACTTATGGGCTCGGGTATTTGGCACAAGGTGATCTCAGCAAAATATCTTAAAAATCAGACTCTGGTGTTATGGCTCAGAACAAAACATTTCCTAGTGAGAAGGACCTCGCTCTTCTGGAATGGTTTCATAAATACCGTATCTTGGCTGGGTAGCAGTTTGGGCTGGCTTGTTGGAAATGGCTTGAATATACATATTGGTTCTGATCCCATTATTGGCTCATCTATACATACTATTTGTCTTCGTGATTTGATAGAATATCTTGCTAATTATGGTATTATAGCCCTTCATGATGCACGAAATTTCACTGATGAAGCCCAGTCATACTGGCTACTTGCTAAGGATATGGAGCTAGGTGGAACTTGGGCTACGTGTTGGAATGATTTTATTGTTGGTCTTGAATCTAGTGGCATCAGACTTAAACATGAGCCAAACAAACTTCTTTGGTCTCATAACAAAAAGGATGGTATGGTCACGATAGCTCTAGGTTATGAGATGATTTCCTGCACATTCTTGGACCCTCCCAGGGATAGACTTCAAGCTTTGATTTGGCATGGCAATTTTTTCGCTGAAAATCAAATGTTTTTCCTGGCTTGTTCTAAATAATCGTATCATGACCTAGGATAACCTTGTTAATCGTGGATGGATTGGCCCTAGCAGATGTGTGATGTGTTTCAGTTCTAATGAGTCCATTGATCACATCTTTGGTGACGGCCCTTTCACCTCCTCAGTTTGGACAATTATCTGTAGGTCCTTTCACTGTGAAGACCCCCATGCGGTCGGCACAGTATTTGATCAATTCAAATTCTAGTGCTCACTATACCCTGAACACGCGAATTGCATATATCTCTTGATTCTCACCTACTGGTGCATTTGGAAGACTCGCAACAAGAGCATTTTCGAGGACTTACAGGCTTCTATCAATGATGTGTTTTATCATGTTGAATATCTGATGAGTCTCTTCCTTGTACCTGCTAAAAAGGAAAAAATCAGAATTCTTGGAGTTGGGCCTGATATGGTTTTCCCCTGTGGTTTCTTCGATGGGGCTGCTAGAACTTCTTAGGGTGGAGCTGGAATAAATATTGCTATCAGCAGCACACATTCTCTTTCTTTCAAGCTGGGTTGTGGGCCCTCTACAAATGCTAGAGCAGAGCTTTTGGCTTTCTGGACTCTACTCCTAGTGGCACAAAAATTGGGCCTCCCCTACTTACACATTTATGGTGACTCCTCAGTTATTATAAATTGGGCGAATAAAAGAGCTTCTCTATCATCAACAGAGCTGACTCACTGGTGTGACAATATCGGGACTCTCATGGATGGTTTTGATTACATGGACATTCGCCATATTTACCGGGAGCACAATCAGAGTGTAGATGGTTTATCCAAGGATGCCCTTGTTTTGATAACTGGGATCCTCAGCTTTTCTGAAATTATGCATGGTACTATTTGTAAGTGTGGGGAATATCAGCTCTTTTAGAGCGTATGTGCAGGATCTTGACTCCATTTTTGGCACCTAGAGACTTTGTCTCTCTGATCTTTTCAAGTTTAAGGGGTGGGCACTCCTTGGATAAACTCTCTAGGTTCTTATTGTCCTCCTGGTTCAAATTGGCTGATATGTCTTTTCCTTATTACAGTTTCTAGGAACATCTCAGTTTTTGATGTTTTTGAGTCATATGGATGTGCACTTTTGCCTTAATGCTTGTAGATCTGTGCATATGTAAATCCTACATATTCTTGCTGAGCATTGTCTAGTTTTTAGCTTTGTAATTCCCAGATTAGGGAGGCTCACTATGATGGCCTTTGATTCATTAATATGAATATCAAGACCAGTATTTTTTCGACTGAAAAAAAAAAGGTTAACCAAGCAACGTCTCTTCTCAAGTTATCAAGTTATCGCAGAGACAAAAGGGAAACATTCAGTTCCTTAAACTTCTATGAAATGTCAATCACATGAAAACAAGAAGAGAGGTAGACACAACCCCTTCTTACACCCCTAGAGAAAACCCCTATATTAAACCTAGAGAAAACCCCTTCACATGGCTTGCTATCCATTACCATTCGATTTCCAATCCCGATATAGCAAGTTCGTCGTTCAAGAATCTTCCCATGGAACCTAAAGGTTTTGATGGAGTTGTTAACTATCAATTAACAAAGTATAGTTATTACTCCATTATAAAAGAGTGCACCTTTCATCAAATCGAGATAAGTAATAAGTTCTCTCAATAACAAGGAATAATCTTTTTTTTCTTGAAAAAAAATAGCTAATAAATAAAAAAAGGCCTATACAATAAAAGTTTAAACATTTGTAACTCCTCCTTTCTGGGTTTTTATAATTATTTTTTTAGTTAAGATTATTTCTAGTTTAATAACATTTTTATTTTCACATGGTTGTAAAGCAATATGCTTACATGTGTGTTCCACTTATCATTACCACTATCTACACATACAATGACTAAACATATAATAGTGTATTCATTTTTTAATAAGTGTAGGTTTGTATCTATATATTTTGATACATATATATTTTCATGTATATGTCTATGTATATATATTAACATAATTTTTTTTGTTAAATTTGTGTGTATACTTTTTTGACATTCTTCTCGAAACTAAAATATTAATCTACTTTAAAAAGAATACTTAACTTTAATTACTAGCCCTTAGAATTAATTAGCTTTATTCTAATAGATCGGTCATAGGTAATTGTTAAAACCTTACGACGGCTAGTAAATTCTTCAAACAGTTATCGACACTTCTTAGCTTAAGTCCACACCTAGTAACACCACAATTCACTTTCCATTAAGTACTCGTGATGTCGAGATGACGTTCGTCATCAACTCATGGTTCTCAAACCATTCTCCCCCACCCTAGTAGATTCATTGCCTCAATCTGTTCAATCGATTCAACCCCTCGGTCTCCTAAGTCTACCAAATCAATTTATAAGTTAAGAAAATAAATAGCATTACTTACAATGCTTTTACAGGGGATATTACATACTCCCCCCCTTAAAGGTACATCGTCTTCGGTGTTGGAATCTTTTAATCTTTTATCTTCAACATACATTTTCCCTTGTAAATGTCAAGCTTCATCTATCTCTTCTTGCTTTGCAATTTCTTTGGAATGTCTCTAGTGCACCTTTTCTTTCATAACTTGTGGTTTACACAAACACTATAGTTATTTCCATGATTTATATTAGACATATGCATAGATATGATTCTTTTGAAATCAAGAGAAACACAAAGAACAATTGCTCTTGCAACATACTATTGTTGTTGTCAATAATAACTTTTTACAGATTGGATTTACCCTCAAATATGTATATGCATCATCTGTCAATCATACATGACATATATAACATTCATTATCTAAAACAAATCATTTGTGCATTTTCATTTCTTGGAATAGCGGCTTTGCCATTTTAACATTGCCACTTGTAATCCTTTCTTCTTTGTTTTCTCAACATAAATAATCCTATCAGACTAACATAACATGTGCATTATCATAATTTCCTCACACATTATAAAACATGTACTAATTCAAAAGCATTACTAATGCGCGTAGCAACAATCCTTTTATCAAATTTATCACGTGAGGATTCACCACAAATGTAACTTTTCAGTTAATGCTCACCATTCATCATAATGCGATGCATAAAATACCAATCAAAATAATATTCACATACATACCTCATGTATGACATTACTGTTCTAAGCATTTATTGACAGAAATTTTCTTTCAGAAGTTTTCGCATGCATATACATACATGAGGGTCATCTCCTCACAGAACTAGTAGTTCATGTGTAGGCGTCCTCAACACACACACACACACACACACACAAGGACGATACCCTTCATCGAATTTTTACAACTCTTGGGTGTATCTTCTACAAATAGCTCAAGAGCTCTTAGATCCCGAAAGCTCTAACTTTACAGAGCCTGAAAGCTCAAATTTTTCTTGAGCCTAAAAGCTCAAATATCACAAAGTCTGAAATATCTAATTTTCCTGAGCCTGGAATCCAAACACCAAGTACTCAATCAAATCATTCAATACAAAAGGACGTTACCTTTCTATCAATTCATATTCAGTTTCTTTTTTTTATACACATTTTATCCAAAATTCAGGTTTAACTTATTGGTCTTTATTATTCAAGTGTCGCCAAATACCATAGGGAAAGTTACTTCCTAGATCCTATGAGCTCTATTTCTCATAGTCGGATGACTCTCCAGTTGCCCTGAGATTAACTTCTCACACATAACCACAAAGAGCCTGGTAGCTCATACAACATTGCGTAAAGCCTAATACTCACACTAGCCACAAATTCTAGTCGCTCATTTCTCTTTGAAATCTGATAGCTCATTTTTCAGCATGCTTGAAGGATTTCCTTTCTCTCTTTAGAGAAATTAGGGTTGGGATTTTTCCCTTATGCGTGATTTTTTATTTTTACTTCCATAGGACTTTTTTAAGCCAGTAACTACATTTCCCCATTTGGTCACTTGTTCCCTTAGGGATGAGTAAAGATCAACAATTGAATTTTAATGTGTGTTCTGTCATTTCATTGCAAGGTTATTCATACCCGCACAATAATTAAATTAAAACCATTGAATAATGTGAATCCGCCAAAGGATCCCCCGGCAAAAGATACAAATCCTCCAAAGGAACCGGAAAAGGAATGTATAGAGATAGCACCTCAATCAGCGTCTTCTTCAGAAAACCCAGCCAGGAATAATAACGACCCAATAGAAAAAGAAGCTCTGAAATCGGATGAAGAAAATATCACTTTAGACTCTGAAACTGGAGCTGATTCAGATGGGGGGGCCACTGAGACCAGCAGCTCGGTAGGAACTCCTGAAAGGAATCCAAGAGGAAGGAAGCTAGACCGAAAAAAATGAGAGGAAAAATCGTATAGAGATGTAACAGCAGGAGTCCAGCAAACCATTCCGGACATGATAGAAACCAGATCCTCTAAGAAAGGCAGGGCTCTGAAAGGAGCCACTCCCCCCTCCTCCTGACCCTAATGTTGTTCGTCTCTTGGAATTGCAGAGGGATGGGAAGCAAGTCCAAAGAAGAAGCAATCAAAGATCTTGTCCGAATGAAATCCCCATAGATCCTTCTGATCCAAGAGATGAAGATGGAGGCGCCTGAGACCATTCAGGCCAGCAAAAAGTTTTGGAAAAAAGGAGAAGGAAGAGCAGTTAGCTCTAGGGGAGCCTCAGGAGGGATAGCTACCTTCTGGAACTCCTCCATGTTTGATTTGCTCGAGGATTATGGTACCACCCATTGGATTTTCACAAAATTGCAGCACAGAGACTCGGGGCAGCAGATCTTCCTGTTCAATATCTACGCCCGAGTCCTCCTGTCAGAAAAGAGAGAATGCTGGGACTCGCTGAAATTGTTCCTTTCAGCAAACCATCATGACAACCTGGTGCTCGTAGGAGATATGAATGTTACCCTGGCACTCTCGGAAAAGAAAGGAGGCTCCCCCGTAAGAGATCCGGCGCGGGAGTGGGTTGAAGACATCATTTCAGGCTGGGATCTGGAAGATATCAAACCCATCAAAGGCAAATTCACGTGGACTAATAAAAGAGTTGGTCCGGGTCATATTACTGCCCGCCTGGATCGGTTTTTGGTTCACTCGTCCTTCCTAACGCTTGGTCTTTTTGCCAACTCAGAAATCCTGTAGACCTGCACCTCTGACCACAAGCCAATCTCTCTGGCTCTGACCACCGGAGAAAATCTGGGGCCCATACCCTTCCGTTTCATCCCACTCTGGGTCTCCATGGAAGGTTTCTCAGATTTGGTTTTAGAAACGTGGAGAAAGGCAATCTCTGGCTCGTCGTTCTACATTTGGGAGGAGAAATTAAGAAGACTTAAAGTGGCTCTGAAATACTGGGTGAAGTCCCAGCCCTCCCCTATCTATGAAAGACTGCAGGCCCAATGAGCTCTTGGAAATCACCAGCTTCTCATGGAGGAGTCCACAATCACCCCGGAGCTGCTAAATGAAAAAATCGACCTCCAAAAGGCTCTCCACTCAGCGCTGAGAAGAGAGGATCAGTACTGGAGAATCAAAGCGCGCTGTCTTTGGCTACAAGAGGGCGATAAAAATACCTCCTTCTTTCATAAGCAGGCAGAAGCCCGAAAAAATCACAATAACATTAGAGAAATTCATTTCCAGAATCATGTGATCAGCAACTTTGAGGAGATAAAGAACGCGGCCCACTCTTTCTTTAAAGACCCGTTCACAGAGGAAATGGACACGCCCCCCCTCTTGGATCGATACCCTCTTTCTGAGATCCCCACGCTGATCAACGAGGTAGATAATCGCAGGTTAACGGCTCCAATCTCGACTGAGGAGATAAGAGAAGCTGTTCACGGAATGAACCCAGACAAAGCTCCCGGGCCAGATGGATTCACGGCAAGATTCTTCATAGCCTGTTGGGACATCATTCAGAAAGATCTGGTCAAAATGGTGAGGAAATCCCAGAACTGCAGTAAAATCGGTGGGAGCACAAATTCCTCTTTCCTGGCATTAATTCCTAAAGAAAAATAAGCCCAAAACTTTTCCAGATTTTGGCCCATCTCGCTCTGCAACACGGGATATAAAATCATCAGCAAAGTTATCGCAAACAAATTAAAAAAAATCCTTCCAAGGATCATCCCGGAGAACCAGGGGGGCTTCATTCAGGGCAGACAAATCCAGGACAACATCATCTTGGTCCAAGAGGCAATCCACTCCAGCTATCAATGAAAAGAAAAAGGTATGATCGTAAAGCTTGACCTTGCTAATGCTTTTGACAGAGTTCGTTTAAGTTTTCTGTTTGTTGTTATGGAAAAAATGGGATTCCATTCTCAGTTAGTAAACTGGATCAAAGCCTGCATTTCGGAGCCCTGGATCGCCCCATTGGTGAACGGGAGACCGGCCAACTTCTTTCAAGCAACCAGGGGACTAAGGCAGGGCTGCCCACTATCCCCCCTGCTTTATGTGATTCAAGCCTCGGTCCTCAGCTTCCAGCTTGACAAGAGAACCCAGCCGCAGTCTCTAATGGGGCTGGCTATCTCTCCTAGAGTGAAGAGAATGAACCATGCCTAGTTCGCTGATGATACCCTCCTCATGGGCCGGGCAAATCTCTCCACGGCCAGATCCTTCAAGAATGAGTTGGATGTCTTCACAGAGGCTTTTGGAAGTGAAATCAGCTTGAGGAAAAGCAAAATCTATAGCTAGAACTACCCCCCTATCGAAATGACTGAGATCTCTAGGATGTTGAACATGGATGGGACCTCCCGGTGGGATTCCATAAAATACCTCGGAATTCCTCTCATGAAAACAGCCCCTAGAAAGAGCCTTTGGATGCCCCTGCTTGAAAAACTCAAGAGTAAGATAATGGCATGGGGGGCCTCATGGCTGAACAAAGCTGGTAAACTAGTTCTCATAAACTTAGTCCTAACCTCCCTGCCTGTTTACCAAGCCTCGCTCATTTTAGCCCCCAAAGGAATAGTGCTAGAAATTGACAAGCTTTTGAAAAAATTCCTCTAGGAAGGGGGAAGGAATGAAGGAAGGAAAATGCATTTAGTAAGCTGGAACAAATTCAAAGCCCCAAAATGGGAAGGAGGGCTACAAATCAGAGATGTGGCCACTCAGAATTTAGCCATGGGAGGAAAGATTCTTTGGAAAATGGTCAGGGGGAAAACCACTTGGAGCTCCAAAGCGTTGAGAACAAAGTACTTCAGAGGCCACAAAGAAAGGTACCTGGAACACCCCCCAAGGACTACAAAAGGCTCCCCAATCCTCTCCCTTTGTCTTAAGTCCCTAAACATGATCTCTTCCAACCTTACTTGGATTCCGGGAAACGGCGCCAAAATAAATTTTTGGGAAGACTCTATTCTAGGACAGCCTCCTCTAAATGGCTCGGATGGTTTGGAGAACATCAAAAACTGGCTTCACTCAAACAACAAATTCTCCCTTTGGGATCTATCTAGGTGGGGGCCGGATGACACTTGGTTCGAGTGGGACCTGGGACCTGTCCCGCCTCCTCTTGAATTGGAAGCCCGCTCTCTCCTAGATGCTCTTCAAGGTCTCTCCCCAACTTCTTCTAAGCTGAAAGACAAAAGAGGTTGGGGTTCTTCCTCAGGTAGGTACTCTGCCGCTGCTGGTTATGCAGCCCTTAAAGCAATCCCGTGGGCTGCTCCGGATCCCACGGTTTGGAGAAACATGTGGCTTCACCTCTCCCTCCCCAAGATTGATCTGTTTTGTTGGTCTCTTCTGCACAACATCATTTTAACCTGGGATAATCTCCTTAAAAGAGGATGGGAGGGGCCCTCTATATGCCCTCTATGTGCCAGCCATGAAGAAAACTCGCTTCATCTGTTTCTGCAGTGCTCTTTTGCTATTGATCTCTGGAACATTCTCCTCGATCAGCTGAACCTGATTCTCCCCTCTTCCATCTTCTCCCTGTTTACTTATTGGTTTGACTTAGCCCCCTTTCCTCTCTCTAGATTGAAGCTGATCAAATTATGCTGGATGTGGGTTCCCAAAATCTTCTGCTTGAAAGTTTGGTTGGAACGCAATAACATAATTTTTCAGGACAAAGCAGGTACTCCGGCCCAAGTTGCCACTAAAGTGAAAGCCTTGATAGGGGAGCTGGTTTCTTCAAATCCAAATTTATCTAATGAATCCACTCCAGACCAGAAGGAGCACAGCTGGTTCCATGAGATAGACCCATCAATTCTCACTAGAATCAAGCTCTCTACGAAGCATCATGATCCTTGGGAAATTAGATTAGAAGAGCAGGAGTCTATTAAATGGAGATCCGCTTTGAATGAGCACATTCTGCAAGTGGATGGGGCCTCGAAGGGAAATCCAGGGCCTGCAGGAAGTGGAGGAGTTATAATTGACGATACCGGGAGGATTATTCTCAACTTCTCCTGGGGCCTGGGCAAAAAAACTAACAATGTAGCTGAAATCCTTGCCATCTGGCAGGGTCTCACTCAGGCAAGAGCGCTCTCCATCAAGAATCTCGCTATAATAAGTGACTCCCGAATCACCATCCAGGCCCTCATCCTGAAGAAGGCCCCAAATAATATGGAGCTGACCCACATCTACAGGAAAGTCTCATTAAAGATAAAAGAGTTCGAAGAGGTGAAGTTCTTCCACGTCCTCCGGCATCTCAACCAATTAGCTGATCATGAAGCGAACTTGGGAGTCCAGTTGATCAAAGGAGAACTCAGTCTAAATGGAACCATTAATCACGTGCCCATTCCTTAGTCAAAGCAATGCTGTCCTTTCCAGCTCTGTCCAGGAAAACCAATGAGAAACTCGTGTTCCTTAAGCACAGTGTTGGCAAGTATCTTGAGGATTTCGAAATGTACAAAGCACAGGAGTAAATCAATTATGCAGCAGAGTGGGTTCCATGATCATGATTCTCCATGTACAGCGTCTGAAACCAAAGGAAATGTCCTCCAATCGGCGTCCTTAAGGAAGATCCACCTCCAGCAGGGTAAATCTCCTTTTCAGCAAAGGAAATATCAGGAAATCGTTGTGAATCATCCCTCAATTCATATGAAGCCAAAATATCGAGCCTATATCAAACAACATCCTCCTAACATCTCCATCAATCTCCTCTGTTTTTTACTGAAGGAAACGTTGAGCTTCTCTCAGATCGTGAGCAAAGAAAGTGGAAGGAAGCAGCGATATGGCCTCCAGCTCGTCCTCCACTCTTGAATCGCGCCTCTCTCAAATCCAGGCAGACCTTAACGAGCTAAAGTCTGCAGTCAGCAAAGTGGAGAGCAAGCAAGTCAGGATGCAGACTCTTGGAACCAGCAGATGGGACAGCATGAATCTGGAACTAAAAGAACTGAGGGACGAAATCTATGAAGATAAGCTGAAAAGTATAAAGGATTTGGCAGATGCTACTGGAGGAATTGGTTTCCAGCTGGCAGAGCTGGAAAAAAAGGTAGCAGAAATGCTCAAAGAGAATGGAAAGGTGCCAAAACCAGAACTCTGAGTTTCTTCTTCTTTGTTTAGTTTCCTCTCTATGTTCTCAAGTTCTTCTGTTCATGTTTATCTCTTAAGTATCCTTCTTCTGTTTACCTCACTCCAGAACTTTTGTAAAGGGCGCAATCTATATAATGCAGCCTGTATATCTGGAACCATGTTTATGATAGATCAGGTAACTGGATGTAAAGCCTCTGGCAGCTGTTTAGCCAGTTGATAAATAAAAAAGCTCCATAACCATTTTAGTAAAAAAATAATTTATTCCCATGTCCATTTTAATAATTTAACTTTTAACTTTTATTGTAAAAATGGTTTTTTAAAAGTTTTAAGAGCCTTATAACCCAGGGCGTCCCTCGTGATCAAATCAAAAGTTTCATAACTCTTTACTTGTTTAATCTTGATTGTGCTAAGTTTACTTTCTTTTTGCAGGTTTCATAAATTTATGTTTAGTTCTTAAGTTATGGTGTTATTGTAACTACCATAGTTCATTACCTACTATACCCTCAAGGAACTGTCAATCATAATGCCATATATTTAATAATTTTTCAAGAGTAAACATTGAATGCATGAAATATCATAATCATCAATAATTATACTCGATGTTCTAGAGCTTACCAGCTCCACATCAAACCAACTTTTAAAAATACTGACCATTCTCAATGTTCCCGAGCCCATGAAATCCACACCATTTCAACATGGTAACTCAATAATATTGAAGAAGAGTCAGAGATAACTCAAAGATAGTGGTGAAGGTTGTATGGTATTTTACTTGGTCTCTTGGATTTCATAGTACGAGGTAAGGAACATGACCAAGGTAGATAATTCCAAAATTTAATAAGTGTCTCCAAGAATAAAGACAACTTCAAAGATGGTGAGAAGAAGACTAAAATATTAAGTCCATCCACATTTGGATCCAAACTGTCGAAGAACAAACAACAATTATAAAGATGGTGAGAAAAAGACTCAAATATCAAGTACATCCACACTTGGAGAAAGAATGTTCATAAACTCTAAATAGACATGAAACAATTTTAAAAACAAAATATGACTCAAAAGAAAAAATAATGAATTTTGATTTAGAGGAATATGGAGATAGTAACAACGGTAGAGGACTGATCTATGAACCAAGAGGACAAAATATAAAACACAAGTAGAACAAAGACTATGTTATAGTGCATGAAAATCACCTTTAAAAATGCAGAAGGAGTGTGGCCCCTTGCATGTAATTCCTCAAACAATAGAGAGTCAACAAAGGCCATTATTTGTTGGGTTTTCCCGTTTGAGTTTCTAAGGTAATCCCCATGTTATTAGTGTGTTTATGATTGATTCCTTCAACACCATTTGATGCATTTACTTATATGGTTTTTAATGGTAATGGGGACTATTTTTCAAATACAATAGTAAGTTGAGTGTATTTAATGAGGATGGTCAATTTACTATAAGTGATTTCCATAAAAAGAATATAGGTTTGGTATTACAATAATCATTGATTTTTAAAATTTTTCCAATTTGTAGATCAAATTATTTACTAATTAATTGTTTATTTTGGAAAAAAAATATGTTTCTAATTTTTAAATTTAATTTGTCTTGTCTTTTTTATTGTCCCAAAGATAACTAGATGACTAAATCACCCTGGGCCTATAGGGATATTTGTTAAATGAAAAACATATTTAAAATACAAATATTTTTGAAAATGAAATAAGCTCCATATACTCATTATGCATTTGTTTGGATAGGTTAAAATTAAGACTTCAAAATTATGCAAATTTATTATACCTGATAGGATTTTGGGTCCATGAAACTTGCCAAACACATTGCATATAACTTAACCCCTCCAACATGTAATCTAACCATCATTGCATGTTGATTAATTCTTGCGAGCCACACCAACATTCATGTGAAAGTTAGATATTAGGAGATGGAACATTGCATAAAGAAAATATTACAATCACACCTTCTATAGAATAAATCATTGTCTCGCTCTAATACTATATAGTATGCCTAAACAATACAAGGATTTTGAGGTGAGAAACTCAAAGGGAATTAGAGAACAATTTTGTTTGTGTTTAGCATTTAAACCTTCCCTTCATGTTTTTAGTTAATGCCTATATCTAACACTCTAATCTTTGTGTTGAATACTTTCACTTATACTTTTTGAGAAGTTTATGCATGCGATAGTCGAGCTATTCATTTAATTTAATTTAATGTGATTTCTTAGGGAGTTTTGTTATATGCATGTGAGGGTATTGTGCCTAGTGTTCTGATGTAAAAATTTGTAAATATGTCTAAGTGATTATTTAGAAAATAGGTACTTTGAAAAAGTTATGTAAAATAACCAAACTCAAATTGTAAGTAAAAATAATACTTTAGTTGTTATTTGAATGGTTCATTCTTCTCTTTTATAGATTGTTTTTTAGTTATTTTTGTATTTTCTTAGTTTTGCATGATTACTAAAGATTGTTCTTTTAGTTATTTTTGTATTTTCTTCATTTTGCATGATTACTTTTTTTAAGTTCTTTCCTTATTTTTTAAGTTCTTTCTTGATTTTCATTGTTTTGCTTATTTTAGATTTTTTTTTAACAGAAACAGAAAGGAGGAATATATTAACAGGCTGTGCACAGCCATTCATTACAACAGAAGGAAGAAATATAATGCCGGCAGATCAAAATTGCTACACACCTGGTATGTCTTGAGAGTTGCCCGTAAGGCAGAGCATATGATCTTTCCATAATTACAAAAGTTGTGTTTTGCTTATTTTAGATTGCATCATATAAATTATACATATATTCTACTCAAATTTTATCTTGATATAAATTATACATATATTCTACTCAAATTTTATCTTGATATTGTTTATTTATAATTATATTGAATTGAATAACAAATATTTAAAATCATTCCTAATTTTTTTTTTCATTTTTCTAAACAGTTTTTGTTTCTCTTTCAAAATATATACTTTCTTTATTATAAATAATTGAACAATTAACATGTTTTGAAAACACTTTACATATTTTGAAAATACTTTACTTTTAGATTGGGAAGCATACAGATGTAACCATTAAAAAAAATATCTCAAGTATCCTACAATACTTTCATATTTTAAGGAATTGTATATATATTGTGTCTTGAACTCGTGATATTTTCCATATAAATCAATAAATAGTACTTTCATATTTTAAGGAATTGCATATATATTGTGTCTTGAACTTGTGATATTTTCCCTATAAATCAATATATTTTAAGGAATTGCATATATATATATTGTGTCTTGAACTTGTGATATTTTCCCTATAAATCAATAATAAGTTGTTGAAACTAAAATAATGATATCACTTGATGTGAAAACCATTATATGTATATAGTTAACAAAAGTGTGATAAATTACAAAGAAAACAAAAATAATTAGTGACAACATCTCCGTCATATTGAGTTGTAGGAACTAGTGTCTAGAAAAAAACATCATTTAAATAAATTTAAATTTTTTATTAAATTCTTCATATATACACATTTAGTATTAAATATCTATATAAAAAAAACATTATTTAAATAAATTTAAAAAATTTATTAAATTTTTCATATACACATTTAGTATTAAATACCTATATACATTAACTTATACGATAATAAAATTCCAATACCATATTGTTTATCATAAAATAAAATATAAACTTATTTTTAATTTATCAATTTAATCTCTCTAAAACATATTTAAATTCATAATGCTTTCTTATAAATGGGGAAATATTAAATTACCAACCTTTGTAAACGACGTGATGACCCATAAGCATCACTAAAAACAAAATTTAGTTTAACCTTCCCATATCATTTACAATTCTCTATGAAGTGAATAAAAACTCTTGTTATTTATAACTCACTATAAAGTGAACAAGAGGAGTTGTAAGGGATCAAGTCCCTATCTATTCTTTGTTTGTTGATTTGAGATTGTAGAGGTTGCATGTGATTATCTTAGATGTCTAAGACTATGTTTTCTTATCTCTGCGATGGTAATTGCATGAAACAAAGATATGTATACTTTTAATGTAGAAGCTAATTAATTTTTAATGTAGAAGCTAATTAGCTTATCTTTGTTGGCTACTTTAATGTGTTACTAATCTGTAACCTCTAAGATACTATTATGTAATGAGTCGGGCCAAAGCACACTGTGCTTTTAGACCAAATCGTAAACAATGACAAGAAATTTGGTGTGCATATAATTTCCTATAAACAAATTGTTTTTTTTGCATGTGAAGAGGCTTTCCTAAAAAACCTACAAATAATATTATCTCGTGTGATGGTCATCCTCTCAATTTTTACTTTTAAAAATATATGCTTATTACATTATTAATAATATAATATGTATAATAAGAGCATAAAAATAAAACAAAGGAGTAGGCTAACGAGTCGACGATTTAGCCCGGCCGACGAAATTGTCCGTTTATTTTCCAGTTAGTCGACCGCTTTCGTCTACTCCTTCAACAAGACGTGTTCTCCGTTAACGTTAACTTCACCATCACAATGTGCGCGATACCTTCAACATGACGTGTTCTCCATTAACGTTAACTTCACCATCACAATGTGCACGATACCGAGGCATGGTAGAAGAGGGAACCAACTCATTTCAAATTTCAAATGTATAGTTCGATGACCTTATTTCCCCAAAACGTGGTAGTGGTGGAAAACACTCATGTGCTGCTCTTCTCTTCTGTTCATGTCACTGTGCCTTATTTTTATTGAAAACTCTTCACATTGCACTAAGTTTTCACATTTATATTTGCACCTCTGTGGTGTAAATCACTGCATTATTTCATGCCTCCAGTTCCTTTGCAATTAACAGAGCTTCAAATAGGAACACCTAACACAAAATTCAAGGATGGAATGCCTCTACAATCAACAGAACTTCAAACAGGAACACCTAACAGAAAATTCAAGGATGGTTATTTAAATAGTGGAAACACTCTTCTTAATGCAAAATGTATAAACGAAATTGAAATCATACTGTAGAAATTCAAGTTTACCATACATATTAATGTAATACTTACATCATCCAGATGAAACTTGTGTAGTTTTTGGTAGTATATGTTACAATGCTTGTACCTAGAAGCTGAATATTTCACTAGTGTTAAACCCATGTCCAACCATGTTTACAAAAGGAAATTTAAATTTCATAGAGGTTAGTCAATGAAAGAAACTAAATCCACACTCTTCAAATAGCAATTTGGTAGAAAGAGAGATGAAGCATGGAATGCAATTGCAACCCACTCATTTGAATTTTTGTGAGACAATGAAAATGGAGATATACAATATGATATTAAGTTAGAAAAAGGACTCAATACACCTTTGAGAAAAAAAGACAATTTCTTCACTGAGAAAAAAGAAAGAAAGAAGAATTGCAAGCTGTACGAGACTTGCAAACATCTGCGACGGTAGATGAATGAACACCTAATAAAGCACCCTCTATGCATCCTCTCTGAATATGAAAAGAAAAATATATGTGATTTGTAGTTTTTTTTTCATCAAAATAGAATACTATTTAGTGTTGAAATATTTATCCCATGACACCGTTTTCTTCACGTAAAAATATGAAAAATATCTGTGATTTGTAGTTTTCTTTTCATCAAAACAAAATACTATTTAGTGTTGAAATATTTATCCCATGACACAGTTTTCTCCACATAAAAATATGTTACCATAGGCTTGTGTTTTTGCGATCTTTGCAATGGTATTTAGCATAAAATAGAGAGTGCAAGTATAGTTACTTACGACTGTGAATTTTGTGTTAGGTTTTTCTATTTGAAGCTTTGTTGCAGAGGCACTAGAGGCATGAAGTAATGCAGCGATTTACAAAACAAAGGTGCAAATATAAATGTGAAAACTTACTGCAATGTGAAGAGATCTCAATAAAAATAAGGCACATGAGTGGTTTCCACTGGTTTCCACCACTGCCACGTTTGGGGAAATAAGACCGTCGAACTATACATTTGAAATTTGAAATGAGTCGGTTCCCTCTTCTACTATGACTCGGTATCGTGCACTTGGTGACAGTGAAGTTAACCTTAATGGAGAACACATCCTGTTGGAGTAGACGGAAGCGGTCGACTAGCCAGAAAATAAATAGACAATTTCGTCGGCCGGACGAAAAATATGTATATGGAGTGAAGTGATCGAATAGGTGAGGGTTATATGTATATATGTGTGTCTCTGGACTATTCTGCAACTTTGGTACAATGTTAAATCAATAAAAACAACTTTAAAACATCATCTTTCATTGGAACAGTCCAAGAGGCATGTTAAGAGCCTGCAATGCATAGAGTAGACTTCTTTCCACCTAAGCGCCAGACTCGAGGGGTGACTATTTTTCCAAAATCGCCTGGGGTTTACACCGGAACTCGTCTATTTGAAATTCGCACCATTTGGGTGGGGCACATCACAACAAGAATGGAACCTGGGTGGAGAGCTCAATCCTCTATCAATATCACCAATGATTCGATGCGCATTGACAACAACGGTACACAAGACTTCAAAGTGCATATTGGCATTATACAGTATTGTTGTTGGATACATAGGGATTTCCTATTGTGAAATGAACTTAGACAAATTGGTGATAGAGGACATGCCTGTACTATATACGACAGAATTTTGTTTATTGCACGTAATTACTGTGAATAATCATAATTAGCTACTCCATACGACAGTACAACACAAATCTTGTTAATACATGTTGGAATTATAGTGTGCTCCTGTTGAATAGATAGGATTGAGAAACACACTCAGACTAATTAGTGATAGCGGGCATGCTATTGCCATTTTGTTTCAGAATTTCTTTCTAATTTTGGATTGTTTTGTGGTATATAGTAAATATTATAGAATTCTCGTTGACAACAACACATCACAAAACTTGTAAGAGCATGTTGGCATTATAGAGTCATGCCATTGAATAGATAGGGATTTAGTATTGGGAAACGAACTCAGACAAGTTGGTGGAGAAGGACATACTTATTTTTAACGTGAGTTGTAATGAATCTAATTTCTGAACTGCTTCATAAATAATGGAATTAGTAAATACAATTGATAGAACAATTATTATTAAATAGAATGTAATATTAATCATTAAACCAAAATATGGTTATATATTGCTTGTAATGAATGTCATTAATCATTAAATAAAAACATATTCTAATGTCATTAGATTTTTTATACTTGCCTCACGAGAGGTACGAGAGGTAGAACTATTACATATGAGGGATATGGAAGCTTATTATGGATTGGGGAGAATATTACTTTGAGCATATCATCTCTCTAAACAACAGTATTTGGCTATAGTCCAGAGATGATTTACTTGCAATTTACTACATGTATCATAAGTTTCCAACCAACCTCGGTTGAACATAGAAACACATGTTTTTACAAAAAGTTGATTACATAAAGATAATAGTTGATAATTTATAATCTTCATATGCACCAAACTCCTTTATGCCTATCCACTCATTTCATACACTTGCCACGTTTAGGCCATGCACACCATGCATCTACTAGATGTATGAGGTCAAAGCTTCTAGAGGCCTAGCTGGAACATGTTCAAGGAATCTCGTAGCAGTCTTGGGAGGTCGTTGTTGCATACATCGATAACCATCAGGTTTTCAGTTTGCAGTACATTTCATTAAAGAGAGAATGCAGAGTACTCATTATTGAAGGGTTCATATCTAAGGTAGACGGATAGCTTTAAATCTAGGTAGATCATTTTACACTAGCTATTATAAATCGATCAGTTGATTTTCTACATTACTAGCTAAGTAGGTAGTAGGTAGTTTCACTTCTGCTCCAAGAAGTAGCTCAAGCCGAATCTAAACCTTATTGAATTTGATTCTAGAGCAGATTAAGGAAACACCCAAAGGAGATCAGAATGTCTTCCTCCAGTAAGGGCAGTTCATAGGGCGTTCATTGAGTGCTGCCCAACTGTCGACATTCTTTATTTCTTCTCTTCTCCCCTGCTTAGTTAGCTACTGGGTCAACTATGCCTTAACCGAAAGGGATGAACCAACCCTTTTAGAGTATCCAACCGGCATGCTTGAATCCTTTCCACTGGTTATCTTCTTGAAAGTATTTACTCGGCCTTGAAAGTAGGAGCGAGCAACTTTTAGCAAGATTGGTTGGATCTGGGCCAAGGCTTCGAATCAAATACCTTCCTTTCTCTGAAGACCACCAATGCTGGAACAGGCTTGAAGCCGGGTAGCGAACTCCATCCAGGTTTTATCCAGTTGTCCTTTATAATACAAAGTCGATGGATAGGTATTCAAGTCATTTTGTTTGTTTGCCACATAGGATAGGAGAAGAACTCATTCGTATCTTGACCAAGAAAGCCCCTAGCCTAGGTCCATGGGTTCGTTGTTATGTTGGGTAAGGAGTCGATTTGTTTTCTTTTTCCTGTGCCTACTATCATTATTGCCTCTGTTCTCTATCGGTCTGAAAGGAGTCACTTTTCCCTGCTTCACGAAGGTTGTTCCGGGTCAATGACCCCTATTAGTTGGCTTTGTCGAAGCGTTATCTGCTATTGCGGACCCTAGTTTTTGCCTCGGTCCAGGCTCATCGCCAAAAATAGGTATATTGTGTGAGCTTCAAGCTTGTCATTGCTAACAATGAATTATTGTGTATTTTGAATTTGAGTAATTTCTATGTATTCCTGCATATTTGTGGTGACTTAAGTATGGATGTGTACTACAGTCTCTTATAGATAAATCGGTGTCAAAACCCAAAAATTTCACAAAAATTTAAAATTTTGAGATAACATAAAATGTTGAAACTGCGGTTTACTAACAGCTAAAGGTTAGCAGAAAAAGAAATAGTCCAACGATTAGTATTGCATATTTTCAAATTACGTTAACTAAAGCAATTTCCTTTTCGTAACATAAATAGGGTTTACTTGCGTATTGTTTTATTTCAGTTTACCAATGAGTCTTCTCTATGGCAAGTAGGTGGAATCTAACTTTGAATCCTAGGCTTACTTAGCATTTACGCTAACGCAGAAACATTACTGGTTCTTACAGGTTTACAGGTATGATCGAACAAGTAAACTTTTTAAATTCATAAAGTATCAAGAAGTGTTTCTATTTGCAATTAATATGCTTAGTAGATAAGCTGATAAATTCCAAGCAACTTCAATGAGGTGAAGTAGTTTGTTTTCTCCAGTTTTTCTTTGTAAGCAAAGTTCAAATAAAAGAGTTCCTTTCTTTATCAAACTTAGTGACACCAACGATACTTACTATGACTCTAAGCTCGTATTCTATATTGCATATTAAATTCTATTTTATCATGCTTATCTTGCAAATGTTATACTTATTGTTCTATTGGTTTTTGTACATGGAAGAGCTTTTATCAATACTGATAGTAAGATTCTCATTAGAATATAAAATTTGATTTCATTTTTAACTTACTATTTATGGTAAGTATCAACCTATGACTTATATGTATAAATCAATTGCTCATTAACAGGTTATTGGCTTCCTCGTCAATGTCGTACTGCATGTACTATTGTATCATATACATTATCGTATTAATTACTTGAGTACCAAGCTGATCGATATTTACATTATGTAGGGAAACTTATTGCCTGTAAAACTTCTTGATATTATAAGCTTGATTAGTGTAAAACCAACTTCATTGTTTCACATGGAATACTGTTTGCCTTCACTTCTTAAATCTAAGTCAATCCATGTTGTTCCAATGATTATGGACTTGAGTAGGATTATTCCATTGTAATTCTTATTATTACTATAACGCATTTCTTACATTAAGTTACTGTCTATAACAGCTTTCAAGGTAGATATTTCTATAATGATCAACATTCTATCCTATGCTAAGTACAATCTATCTTGTATAATCACAAAATTATCTTACCAAATAAATAATCATTGTAAATTACTAGCAATTGACAAGTTGAGAAACAACTAGTGTCTATGAAAGTCTAAACCAAAATTGAACTTTGTAAAAGAATTTATGAATATATTCTTTTACTATGCCATCCAACTTTATTCAATTTCATAAAATAGAACCATTCGATTTGTTGGTTTATAAGTGATGAGTTTGGATTAAATATATACATACTTGTCATGGTTATGTAATTATATAAGCCTACTTGTTGTAAGCATGGTCGATTTCAGGATTTACCAATGTTTAAATGGTTATCACCTTTTCGTTAGGTCAACGTTAACTTAACATTGTTACCCAAATGCCAATGATGAGCTATCAAACATTATGATAAGAAATACATATAATTTACGATGTGATAAATAAAGGCATACATTATAGTTTTATGCATTGTTTTGATGAGAATCATGTTTAAATTATTGGAATTATTTGAAACGCGGGTGACTATAGAACTCGACCCATGCATGGTTTGAATTATTGAGGGCACGTGGTAACCTCCTGTCCGTGTATTGGAGATATAAAACCAATGTAACCCTAACCCCTTGCTATTCTTCCTCCGCAGTTCATGCTGGCCTTCGAGATGCTCTGCAAGATTTTCATGGCGGCCGTGGGTATTATTCTTGTTCCAGTTTGCCCCAATGCCTGGGTTTATCGTGTTGTAGTTTCTAGAGCTCGGTCTTGTTGCTAGCCTTCGTCACTGTGGTTTTACCAAGCTATAGTTCACTAGTTATTTTCACTTATTCACAGTCTATCTTAAACTTCGTTTTTCCTTCCCCATGGCCTGTAACCGTGGTGAGAAGCTAAGCTTCACCTTTGTTAGTGGTGCTCCATCTGCGTAGTAGGGTTTGGGATTTTTATATGCACACTGTCGTTGGTGATATTCCCATCGCTAGATTGTTCGATACTCTTATTAAGGTAAGTATTTTAGTTTTAATCCAGGATAGAAAGCTAATAGTAATATTGTGTTACAGTTAGTTTATTTTTATAGAAAGAGTTTTAAATTTAACACAATAATGTGCTCACTTTGCAGGAACTCGAGACTCCACTTGTAAACTGTGAGAAGAAGATAATGTTGGCTGACTTCAAATGCCATGGCTTCAATCCAGTAAGCCCTATGGTCAACGTTTAGGTTCTTGCCCTGCTTGTAACAGGGTTGTCAATGGTGTAACCTTGAGCTTGGAAGCTTGTCCAGCTTCACTTTTAGCTATGCAGTTTCTTTTTTAAAAGTTACTGGGTTCTATTATGTTTTCAAACCCCTTGCTTCGTCGATGGGTAGTTATGGCTGTGAGATGGGTGTTGTATTTGGTTTAGATTTCTAGCCTTACAACCACTCAATGCAATACAATGGTTTTTAAAAAGACTTCTTTCGAGCTCAGACTTGGTTTACAGTAATACTATTTTGTGACTCTATGTAACTCGGGGTTTTACCCTATTTGACTATGAATAAAGAATTTTTACTGTTTATTTTATCTTGTGTATATAATATGGTTATTATTTTAAGACTGTAACTCAGTCATAGAATAATTTGTAATATTTATTTGTTGGCTCAGGAATACAAGCTAGGGTTTTCCTGAATGAAACCCTTGTTTAAATAAATCTTTCAATTTATTTTTAATAGGTTTCGTTACTTGATAAATATGTTTTAATTAGTGTTACAGGTGTGTTGTGAAAATTTCCAGTTGTAACATTACATTTGTCTTTTCATTTGTCCTTAATGGACTGTAAACATTTTATATTAGTTTAATTGTCTATTAATAAAATAATCCAAGTAATTGGATTATAGCTTAAATGTTTGTCATTTATAAAAAGAATAGTTTAGGGTTTCGACCCTGTACTTTACTTTCACAGGTATAACCTGTTTGTAAAATTAAAAACAGTTCTTTTCGTAAATAGACATTTATTTATATGTTAGTTATTATCATATTCTTAACGTTTTTATTTAATAAATGACAGATAGGGTTTACTCAGAGTTTCTTGAAAAGATATACATAGACTCTGTAACTTAGTTTGTTCTTTATAATTTAAATATTTTAATATCACCCTACTTGGTTTATAGTATTTGTTAGACTTAGTTTAGTTGATATGATTAGTAAATAAAACTAAGTGTTTGTAGTTTATTTCTTTATTTAGCTGAATGTAATAAAGTAGCTTGATTGAGATATTTCTATTGCGTTGCAAATAGTTACTAAATATATACAAAGGAATATTTCTATAATGTAACACAGTTTAACCTCCAGCATATTTTAACTTGAAATAAAAGAATAATCTACTATCTGTAAATACAACACTTATCTACTAAGGTATTTTCTTAACATATTAATCCTTCTACCTGTACTAGATTACTGCTATTTCTTTTCCAGTATATTTACATACATAATCTTGTAAAACAATAACATAGATACCCAGATTATTGTTCTTTTTGATAATAACCTACATACTGAAATAAATTACTCTGCTATTATGAAATGCAGAACCACATCTATTCAATTCAGTCTCTTATCATTTTTTCATCTACTTTAAATACTATGTCTGTGTTGGAGTACGGCCTGGTCCTTCTAGGTGTGGAAAAACACAGATGAGAATTATTTTCCATCTAATTCAGATTAATTTCTCCAATAATCTAAAAGATTACTAACTCTAACATTTTACAACTAAATATTTAACATTCATTTAACAATCAAATTCAGATTTAACTATTAACACAGTAAAACAAAATAATGTAGAACCTGATTAGGATAGACAACAACAACGTTAGGAGGTTGTTCCTCCCTACCAAACTCCTGGAGAGCGCTCAAACAACGCTTCCTCAAGACTCCCAAGCCTATTCCTGGTCTTCTTGGTTTAGAACTGGTGGAGCATGCAAACAATAGACTAGTCCAATGACTCAGTAAAACACTCTGCACTCAGCAGTAAGATCCTTCAGCTGAAAAGCTGCACTAGATCACTTAGCAGTTATCCCCTCAAACTCTTTCCACAATTCCCTTCCATTGAATTTCTCTGAAGTACATTCACCTGAATGATCACTTCTCTAGAAATGAGCAGCCTCAACTCTCTTCAATGGGCATTTTTATAAAGATTGCCTAGGTCTTTTGGGTCAGTTGTCATTAATTGAGCCACTTGCTCTGATTCCACTTTCTTGGGGAATCATGACCCCAAATATAGGGAGGTTGCCACCTGCAACAGTTGAAAGTGGTTTGAGGATGCTGCCACATGTCTGTTTTCTCTCCACCCAGTCTCCTCCACCAATTTGACCAGTAAACACTCTTTTAACAGCTCTCCTAAGCTGTTGTCTCCGCCTTTATTGATTTATAATTAAAATATTCAGAATTACATTAAATATCCTTGACTCTGCTGAGTCATCAATTACAACTTAGCATAAAATTTAACATATTATCCTTAAATAAAATCAAATAAGATAATTTTTTTTTTTGCAAAATTGGGGCATGTGACATACACACCCCCTTAGAACATAACATCGTCCTCGATGTTATTCTTCATCCTCAAAATTCCCCTAGAACAGAATTGAATATGCATCTCACATATTACTTTCCAATTCCAAGGTGGCTTCCTCTGGACTAAGGTGCTTCCATTGCACCTTCACCTGTCCAATGGTGCGGTTCCGAAGTGTGATCTCCCTCCACCCAAGGATACAGTCCGGTTCCACCAGAAAATCTCCTTCTAGTTCCACCTGTACATCATTCCAGTTAACAACATGAGTAGCATCATGAACATATTTCTTTAATACAGAAATGTGAAAAACATTGTGTACTCTTAAATTTGGTGGTAATGCTAATTGATAAGCTACTTGTCCAATCTTGAACAGTATTTCAAATCGACCACAGTATCGAGGTGCTAGTTTTGTACAACTCCCCAATCTCAGAGAGCTATTTTTGGGCCTCACCTTGATGAACACATGTTCACTTACCTGAAACTCTTTTGGAGTTCTTTTAAGGTCTACTTGACTTTTCTGTCGATCCTGCACAACTTTCAGATTACCTTGCACCTATTTTACAATTTTTTCCATTTCCTTTAACAGTTTAGGACCTAATACTAATCTATCCACCGGATTACTCCAAGAGATAGGAGTATTACATTTCCTTCCATACAAAATTTTGAAAGGACTAAATCTGGCTGATGCCTGATAATTATTATTATAAGCAAATTCTACCAGATGCAAATAATCCTCCCATTTACCTGGCTGGTCTTTCACATACCTTCTTAATAATTCTTTCAGAACTTGGTTTACTCTTTCAGTTTGTCCATCTGTTTAAGGATGGAACGAAGTACTAAAATTTAATGTAGTGTTTAATCCTTTAAACAGAGATTTCCAAAAGTTACCTGTAAATTTAGGATCTCTATCTGAGATTATGACTTTCGGTATTCCATGCAGTCGAAAAATCTGTTTTAGAAAAATATCAGTTATGTTTGTAGCTTTATATGTAGTTTTAACAAGTATAAAGTGAGCTGATTTACTTAACTTATCAACTACTACCATGATAGAATCATTTAGATTCAGATTTCTAGGCAGTCTAGTAACAAAATCAAGACTAATTATCTCCCATTTTCAGCTAGGAATGGGTAATGGCTGAAGTAATCCTGCGGGGTGTTGATGTTCAGTTTTCACCTGCTGACATTCAAAACACCTAGCGATATATTCTGCTAATTCAGTCTTCATATTTGGCCAAAAATATTATTTTCTTAACATAGTTATAGTCTTTTGGTAGCCTAGATGACCTGAGCATGGAGTTTTATGGATTTTATCCAAAATTAACAGCTTAACTTTAGGTACGCTAGGTACATACATTCTGTCTTTATACAGTAAAACTTCTTTTGCATTCAAACTATACCCTTTACTTAAGCTTTCTGTTGGATTTTCTTTAGTTTTGGCTTGTAAATTTTGGTAAATTTCATCTTGTTCTATTCCTGCTTTAAGATGTTCGTCCAAATCTATCATATAAGTGCTGATAACTGCTGCAAAATTCAGCCTTGCATTCCTACTTAATGCATCAGCAACTTTATTTTCTTTACCTTTAATGTGCTGAATTTCGAAATCATACTCACTTAAAAAAGCTAACCACCTAGCTTGTCTGGAAATTTTAATTATGCTGATCTAACAGATACTTTAATCATTTATTATCAGTCATTAAAATAATTTTCTGCCAATTAGGTGATGTCCCCACATCTTTAGAGCATGTATAACAGCTGCTAATTCCAGATCATAAGTTGCATAATTCTTTTCATGAATTTTTAATTTTCTAGACTCACAGGCAATAACATGCCCCTCTTGAGTTAGAACACCGCCTAAACCATCATTCAAGGCGTCAGTGCACACTACAAATTCTTTATTTGGATCAGCTATTCTTAAAATAGGTGCGTTGGTTAATAAAGTTTTTAATTTTTTAAAGCTTTCCTCTCATTTCTAGTTCCAATCAAACTTCTTTCCTTTCTTCTGCAAATAAGTTATCAAATTCGCAATCCTTGAAAAACATTCAATGAACCTCCGGTAGTAACCGGTAATTCCCATGAAAGATCGAACATCAGTTACATCCTTAGGAACTGGCCAATCTTCGATCGCCTTTATCTTTTCGAGATCTACTGAAATCCCTTCCTTGGTCACCACATGACCTAAGTACTGAATCTTATCCTTGAAGAAATCACATTTACTAAACTTTGCAAAGATTTGATGATCTCGTAACTTTTGCAAAACAATTTTTAAATGTTCTTTATGTTCTTCTTCAGTTTTTTAATAGATTAATATATCGTCGATGAACATGACTACAAACTTATCTAGACACTTATGCATAATGTTGTTCATTAAACACATAAAAATAGTTGGGGCATTAGTAAGCCCGAATGGCATGATGACAAACTCGTAATGGCCATATCGAGTTCTAAAAGTTGTTTTAAAGATATCTTCATCTTTAATCCTAACTTGATGATATCCAGACCTTAAAACTATTTTTGAAAACACCGTGCCTCCACGTAGTTGATCAAACAGATCATCTATGCGGGGCAATGGGTATCGATTTTTAATGGTCATCTTATTCAACTGACAGTAATATATGCATAGTCGCATGGTTCCATCATTTTTCTTAACGAAGATGACAGGTGCCCCCAAGGGAGACACACTAGGTCGAATATACTTTTTATCAATAAGTTGTTTTAATTGTGACTTTAATTCATTAAGTTCAAGTATGTTCATTCGATAAGGGGCCTTTGAGCTAGGTACTGCACCAGGTACCAGCTCAATGGTGAAATCCAATTCCCTTTTCGAAGGTAGTCCCAGAATTTCTTCCAAAAATACATCAGCATACTCTCTTAAAACTGGTATGTCCTCCAATTTTAATTTATCTGTCTTATTTAGATTATCTTAATCATTTATTGTTACTGCATAAGCTTTACAACCTTTCCTAACAGCTCTCTTAAGCTGCAAAGCAAAAATCTGTCTTATAGTTGTTTTTCTAGGGATTTCTTTTACATTTACTGGTTTTTCATCACTGTTTATACATGTAAAGGTTTTATCATAACAATTTAAAATTACCCTATGTTGTTCTAATCAATCCATACCGATGATTAAATCATAAGAACCAAGAGGTAATACATTAAGCTTCACAACAGCTTCAAAATTATCCATAACTATTACACATTCTTTTACAAAACAAGTTACCTTTCTTTTAGCACCAGTGGCTAACTGACCTAACCAAGAATTTCAAATTTTTCAACAGGTAACTTACATTTTTCTACCATTTTAGGTGCTATATAACTGAGACTAGCTCCTGGATCTATTAAAATAGTTATAGGGGTTTGGTTTATCATACCTTCTACTTCCACCATGGAAGTTTGATATTCTGCTTGTCGATTCTCCAAGGCTGCATTGATTCTGGGCATAGTCCTCGCTAATTCTCCAATAGTCATCTCCTCCTGTATGGTATGAATATTACTGACAGTCTTTTTTCGATTAGGACAGACTGAAGCATAGTGTGGGCCATTACACTCCCAGCACTTTATAGGCTCTTTGCGTTCAAAGTTCTTGATGTAATTACCATGGTTATTAGCAAATTCTTTACCCTTGGAATTATTCTAGTTGCTCGGTGAATTATTCTTATATCCTTGGAAATTCTTGTTAGGGAAATTTCTAGCCTTATTGTTCTTAGAATTTCTGTTGGGCACAAATTCTTTCTTCTTTTGCTCATACTGGTTATTATTCTTCTTGGCCTTCTAGTTGGCCATGCTTTCCTTCTTCTGATTATGTTCATAACAGAAGTTAGTTTTCCTCATAGCTTCCTCCAAAGTCTTTGGATTGTCATACTCAATCCTGTCTTTAATATGATAAGGTAGACAGCTGAGGAATTGTTGTACCTTTGGTTTCTCATCTACTAGGTATGGCACATACCTAAGCAAACTTAAAAACTTGCTGTTTAGATCTTTCATTGTCATTGATCCTAATTTAAGCTCATAAAATTCTTTTGTTCTCTCTTCATAGTATTGCTTAGACAGAAATTTCTTTTTAAACTACCTCTTGAAGGTACTCCAATTTACATTCTTCTCTTTTATTCCCTTAACTCTCTTCAAGTCCTGCCACCAAATGTCATCATTTCTTGAGAGATTGTAGATAGCCATTCTATCCTTTAAATGGTTAGAATAGTTATATATCTAGAAGTACTTCTTCATCCCAGATAACCAAGATTCTGTTTTCTCCCCCTTCTCAGTCTCTCCATTGAATGTTGGTGGTTTTATCTTTTTGAATTCCCTAGAAATTTCCTCATAAGGTTTGTATTTTCTCTTTTTAGTATAATGATTGTCATCACTACTATCACTAGTAGAATGCAAATTACATTGTTCACCAAACACCTCTAAAGATGAACTGCTTTCATTTTTAGTATGTTTCATCTTTTTAAATTTATGTTGATGATGTGTATCTTCTGATTTTGTTCTTCCACCCCTACCCTCAGTTTGAAACCTTTCTGTTAGGGTCTGATTCAGCTCCTCCTGAGCCTTCAGAATCCTTTCATTCTCTCGTTTTACACATTCTATTTTAGATTTTAGGTCTTTTCACTAGTACAAGTGATCAATTTTGCCACGGGAAAACATGGCAATATCCACGGACAATCGTGGATATTGCCACGTCTAAGTGTTTTTTTTTCTGTGGAAACAATTCCGGCGCAATAGAGACGACCCCTAATTTGCGTTGCAAGAGCGACAATGTTCTATATTTCGTTAGATGTCTAAGCCGTCGCTAGATCCACGCCTAGCCGTCTCTGTATCCACACCTGGCCGTCGCTGTATCCATGCTCTGTATAAGGTTTTTTTTTTTAAATGCAAACCCAGGAATAAGACGTCGCTATAGCCATGCCTTGCCGTCTCTGTATCCATGCCTTGCCGTCTCTGTATCCACGCCTGGCCATCGCTGTATCCATGCTTTGTATAAGTTTTTTTTTTTTTTTAATGCAAACCCCAGGAATAGCGACAGGGATGCTATACCTGCGACGGGAAGACTATACCTGCTCTCAATTCCCCTTACCCTTTAAATTATTTTGTTTACATAGAAAACATATAAAAAACTAAACATATAAACATTGAAACATCAAATCACATAAACATATAAACATCGAAACACAAGAAGGTAATCCATACAAACAACGTTTGATGTTAACATCGATATAAAATACAAGTCATGATATTTTACAATTTTTTCTTCGTGTGACTTAGGCTGGTGGTGAACTGCATAATAGATTGTGAGTTAGGCTATAATCAATAGTTGATGTAAATTTAGTGCCTCACGTCTTAATGTTCAATAGCCAATGTAGGGAGTCATTGTAATGATAGGATGCCCTTATACTTCATCTATGAAAGTAGCATTTGTATTTTTTTTGCAATACAAGATTCACAGTGGCACATTGATAGAATTATTGACAAAACTATCTACTAATCACAATGAGCTTTTGTTGCAATATAGATTTTTGGGAAGGTGACACGTACTCCTCAAGCTGACTGACCATGTGCATCCTTCCACAAATTTATAATCTACATGCAACCTAACTAGATCCAATGACTCGAATTATCAGCTGAGCAACTGGAGCAGATCCTGTGACATGAATTATCTGATGATGGGCATAGGTTCCAAAATTAAATCATAGTTTAGCAAAGGTGATACATGGAATTTTAGTTTATTATAGCCATCTCTAGCAAACTACCTAATTCAAAAGCCCTCTTAACGAAATTTCTATAAATATCTTCAACATTCTATAGTGTATGATTAAAGCTAGGATTGCCTTTACTGTGACTATTTTCATATGGACTAATTTGAGAAGTTTGTGCTCATGCAAGACCAGCATATATGAAAAGTGTGCAACCTTGGAAAAAAGCCTCCAGCTACCTATTTTGGTCTTTTTTCTTTTTACAAATAGTCAGAAGTACTCTTACAAATTCGGTATGGCTGAAAGCCAATAAATTACATCATATAGACATCCCTTCAAGGGAAGAAATATCTTTCATTGCAAAATTATTTATAAGCCAAACATGAAAGCTTTGGTGTGCTAATTCCTCAGACTGTGATAGGCTCCAAGCTGGATTTTTCCAAGGAAGCAGCGTAATTTCTGGTCCATTGGTCATAGTGTATTATCTCTTCCAATGACGGTTGGTGCAGTAGCTCATTTTTGTGTTTTTCACATGTCATTTCAACAATCTTGAAAATATCCAGATAGGAAATTCTGCAAAGAGAAACAAACAGAAATTTTAGACAGAAAAGGAAACGTTAGCTCACCTCTTCTGTAACTTCATTTCAATGTCCATTTACATGTAGAAAGTATGTTATCAACTTGTTACACAGAAATTTGCAACTTTCCATGCCTGTCTTCCATGTAATAGAAAATTGACTACTAAATCAACAGGAATGATGGATTACCATTTGGAATCAATTAATGATGGTTGGCTGGAAAGATAGGCTGGTGTACTAAGTATATTGAAAGTTGAAACATGGATTATTTTCCAGGGAAACTATACAGATTAACAAACTAAAAATCCTTGCATATGAACTTTTCAAAAGAGTTGGTTTTATGGTCAGCATGCATACTTTCTAATCCCAGTATAAGACTTGCAAAATATATGAACAAGGAAACACACCTTTCATCAATAAATAACTCAACAGCCTTATCATTTGTTGCACTAAGGACTCCAGTCGTGGTTCCTCCTACTCTACCAGCAGAATAAGCAAGATCCATTGAAGGATATTTCACACAATCTGGAGCTTTGAAGGTTAATGAGCCCAACCTGCATAAAAACATATAATGCTTCACTAATCCATGACACATCGAACCAGTATGTGTGTACATATTTACAGGCCACTCAGCAAAAGAGACAATAGAAGACAATTGTAACTATGTTAAATCATTAACAATTCAAATTTCCAGAAAAACAGTTTCTCATAACCAGTCCTTTCCATTCTAATCAGAAATACAAGCAAACCAGCTTATTAGTAAGAATACATACTTGCAAAGATCAAGTCGTGGCCAGGTTATCTCCGAGCACGATATTCTTTCAGGCCATGACATTGTATACAGTATTGGCAATCACATATCTGGCAAACCCAGTTGAGCCAAAACTCCATCAGAAAAGCATTTGGTGTTGATAAAAACAAGAAGCAGATCCTGAACATAAGTACATTTTCTAGACAACATATCCTACCTGTATCTCAACCATTGAATGAATTATCGATTGCGGGTGGATCATAATCTCAATATTGTCATAGTCAACTCCATAAAGGTAGTGTGCTTCTATTACCTCAAGACCCTGAGAACAAATAATATTTTCAATACCAGATATTCATATTTGGAAAGGAAAACAACTCAATAAAGCATTAAGGTTAATAAAGAGAAATAAAACAATGACAAATTACAAAGCAATGATGCCATACCTTATTAAACAAGGTGGCAGAGTCAACGGTGATTTTTTTCCCCATATTCCAGTTAGGGTGCTTTAGAGCATCACCAACTTTTACCTCCTTCAATTTCTCCACCGGCCAATCCCTAAAGACAGAAAATGCCACTAAAGCATCAACTCACTTGCCTTTGGATACATTCTATGACAACCGCTTCCTAAAATGTCTCAGCTTCCTTTCTCAGAGACAAAGTCACAACCAGAGCCATACACAACAGATAAAGTCAATCACAGCTGATTCTACATCCCAGCTGCAGTCTAAATCAGAGGATATCAACTCATTTCTTGCAAATGACTGAAGGCAATTTTCTAGAAGTTGAAATATTACAATAATTTTAGTCAATCATTTTATCACTTCCCTTCAATATATGCGATTAAAAATGCAGGTATCCTAGAAGGCTGGCAGCTAGTTTTGTAATGTTTTTCAAGAATTCAAGCAACTCGTGGCTTGGAAGATTTAGACATCTTTGCAATGTTTACACTCTGGCATATTATAAGTATGTACTTAAAAACAATATTAGTGATATTGCAAATTATAGCAGAATAAGCATTGCTAAGAACCTTGTAAATTCAAAAGAATAATACAATGATATATCAATCCATGTTTTAGCATGTAGAAATCTTCCATAGTAAAATAACACTGACAAAAACCATCCACTCTATTTTTTAATCAAAAAAATGGAAACGTTTAACTCATTTGAACATGATGTGGTGACCAATCACCAGAAACAGCAATAGTGGGACTTGGCAACTTAGTAAACAATTTAGAGCATCTACCCAATCTTATGGAAGGTATATAATTTATGACCCTCCCTAGTAATGTAATAAAGGCCTAAGGGTCCATTAGTGGTAAGGTTGGTACATGTATGGTGACTGATTAATGTAAGGTGGCCTAATCATTTAGAAAGACCCACTATGCTACTAAATAAGTCCCCCCATATTAGTCATTAAATTAAGATTCTAATTAATGTAAGTTGGCCTAATCATTACAAAAGACCCACTATGTTATTAAATAATGTCCACCATATTATTCATGAGCTTATGCTTGAAAGATATTGTTTTGTACTTGGCTGGATCACTCTATCAGATGTTGATGTTAAGGAAGCTGGTGCTTTGCCATGGAGTCCTGAATTGGGCAGAGACAAGTTGATTGAAATTGAATACTTCATAAGTTTTAGCAGAATTCTGCCCCATAATGTTCATTTTGGCCATACAGGGGAGCTATCACAGCTGGCAAATATCATTCTAGATATACTCTCTCAGCTTCAAACATTATACAAAGAGCATAGTGTGAAGGAAAGGGGTTGGTTATTCTTAAGGCATAGTGCATGACTGTCTTTAATTTTATCATTGCTCCAGGCAGGTCTGTGGAAAGTGTCTCTGAGAAAGATCCCAGTTTCAAGAGAGGACACATTTTGGATAGAGCAGACATCTAAAGCTACTTCATTACTCACACTTTGTGAGCAGTTATTTTTTTGTGTATTGAAGGATGGGCAATCAAGCGTTTTGCTGAAAATATTGACATCCCTTTTGAGCATGCATGTCGAGGCACTACAAAAAGCTGTGCTTTTTGTTCTTGATGGAAAAGAATGCAAAGATGATGCACTGTTTTCACTAAATTTGCTGCTTCAAGCAGGTTATGACAAGTCAAAGCAGGAAGAGCTGTTGGGGAATCTAGGAGCTAGCTTTAAGCTTATAGAGTCTGTACTTGGAAATCTGACAAAGTTTAGAGGAATTGTGAGCAAAGAAAACACAGGGAACCTGAACAAACTTTTTTTGAGCTCCTCGTTGCATGGTTTCCCATCACATGTTCATCCATGGAGTGCAGTTGTGGTCTCTTCTACCCTCTCTGTTGAGGGATTGTTGTATACAATTGAGCAATTTTTCAAAGCAAGAGATGCATCTAGTGGTGTATCATATTCATTTGTTGAAATCTCAAATGGGTCTATGCTCATTTTCACTAAAGCATAGGACCTCGTCATTAAGAAAAGTAAAACTGATATCAGCATACAGGTCCTAGCACTCATCTCTATTTGAATCTCTATGTGGAACAAACTCTGAAGAGGTAGTTTGCAAATATTGTATAATTACCCCTTTATTGGGTATATAACATGCCACCCCTACTCACTTCTTGCTGATGAGCAGTTACTTAACATCCAATGAGCAGTTATTACAGTCAATGCTCTAGGATATCTTCTTGGAGTTGCTGAGTTCTGGAACAAATTTGGGGAACTCACTTCTTGCTGATGAGTAGTTAAAGGTAAAAGTTGAAAGTAAAATTCCTAATGTCTAAGACAGTTATGGCCAGTCTCATAGATTTACTTTTGTTGAGCAGTTATGGCCAGTCTCATAGATTTACTTTTGTCTGAGTAGTTATGGCTAGTCTCATAGATTTACTTTTGTTGAGCATACTGACATTGAAAGGTTAAAAACCTAAATATCTCTTAACTGCCTTTTAAACAATATAGATGGGACTTATTATGCTTTTAATTATCATGGTAGCAAATTCCAGAAAACAACTGTAAGCTATTTTAATAATGAGTTTAGTGAATTGGGGAAAAAACCTCAAAAATATGCATCAACCAAGTCTTTATTGACTTGCTCTTGTCAATAACAGTTTCGCTGCCAACTTCCAAGCGACCAATTTGTTTTGGATCAATTTCATACTTTTCCAAAATCAACGTTACTGCTGTCAAACTGTAGGCATTCATACGAGGAATCAGCTCATAAAATTATTGGGAAATATCAAACAAGCATGATATAACCTCTATCTTGTGAAAATATTATTCTACTACCATACACAAGTACCATACACGAGAATAAAATGTATAGTTGCCTCAAAATATACGATAATGAAACAATGAATGAACAGAAATTCAATGGTAATAGGCAGTGAAAAAATATGTACAAGATTGTCAAAATGCCATACAAGATATCAGAAAATCTTGTTCTTACCTCATAGAAATAACATCTTCCAAGTCTGTGCAGAAAGTCATGCAGTCTTGTCCTAGACCAATTGTATATTTTCCTTTACTTACTCCATCAAAAGTTTCCAAGTCCTCCTACAATTAAGGGACGGAAGAATGTAAACAAATTATTTTAACTGCAAAAAATAAGAACTAGAAAACATCAAGGGGTGTGCATCCAGCATTTCATGGATATCAATGCATACAGTTAGAGAACAAAAAGACCAACAAATCAATTTGTCAAAATGCAAAAATAATGAAAATCAGGCCATCATAGCCACAGCATAATTAGATTAAAGCTTCCTCTTCTACCCAGTGGGGAAAGCCAAAAAGACCATCTATATTAATCTTTCAAAATCTTTGCCATGCAGTGAAATTGAAAATAAAGGTAGCCTGAGTCTTCAAGAAACTTACTGAAGAACCTAGAATAACACATCACTGGATTGGAGGAACCTGGTCAATGTAACAGATAATTAGGGTTATAGTTCACCTAGTTATAGCTTGGTTTCCCAACTCAGGAATGATAAGGACACTAAAACAACAGGGATATCTTTGGGAATATCTCGTATGGAAGACTGACAAAATAGAAAATGCATGCCACTTGTATAAAGAATCATCTCTTCTTTATGATTGAATCATATTGGAATTTCTGAGTTTTGGGCACCTGATTAATTCCTCAATATTTAGTTATATCAAATTCTTTGGATTGAGAAATTGCTGATTTGAACATTAAGTCATTACATGTGTGTACTCTAGAGCACCAGCCTCACAACAAATGGTTTCTAATCATTAAAAAGAAGTCGGCATGTCAAAGTTAAACTAGCATGCAAGACAGGCTGATAGTTTGCAAAACCCTAATTTCCTGGGAGAAACAGTAAACTAGACCTCATCTCAGAGTATTTAGCATGTAGTAGTCTGATAGCATTATAACATGCTTGACTCCTCTATCACACATTTGCATAAATTGGCAGTGAGGGTGCTTTCACAAGTTGTTAACACTTCTTTTGCAGAGAGGTGTTGAAGCACCTATAACTTCATCCACAACAAGTGAACACAGTGATCATTTGCTTCTTAAATTGAAAGGAATAATAAGTCATACTATCTCATGTGTCTGCTGGTTCAAAGCCTTCCATACACTTCCATATAAGTGTCAGCCCCCAACTCTTTTATGACCTTGTAACTGCCAAAGATCAAAAAGTATGTCACTAAGAGTCTTAACTAAAGACAACAGAAAACACCACAGAAAATAAAGTCTTAGAAAAATCTTGTCCCTGATTACGCTAAAGGGCAATCAAACCAAAGGAATTTAAATGAACTTACAAAAACAACCCCAAACTTAAAACCTAGAACATAAGAAAGAAGAAACTCCCAAGTATCCTCAACAGTGAATAAGCCTACAATCGAAAATCAAGAACCAAGAGCGAGAAACCTGCAAATAAGGAAAATGAACCAGAAAAGACCTCCAACAGTCAAGATCTTGTTACCAAATCCACAAATGTGGAAAACGAACTCAAAGAAGCAATTAAGGAGCAAGGATGAACCTCCTCACCTCTCCTCCTCCGACCTACAAGTTTAGATGAGGTAGAATTTCATTAGAGTAGCTAGAATAGTGAGTATTTTTGTACAAGGGATACAGGTATATTTATGGAAAACTTATGTATTTTTACTCATAAAAAAATTATGTTATAAGAAAAAGGAAGCATTTCATTATGGCACTAAAGAAATTGGAAGACTTGGAGGAGATAGAAAACAAGAAATTGGAAAAGGGAAAGAGGATGCTAGGAAGCAATTTGATTATCAAGTAAACAAAAAAACTGATACAAGGACTTAGACATACTGAAAATAAGATGGGATCATCAGCACCTAGGACAAAGGGGACTTCAAGAGAATGTTATCATCAGTATCAAAGTCACCATTTGCAATTTTGCACTAGTAGCAAAAGTTGTTCTAGACATCAATATTCCTCCAAATAAAGTCCAATAGATGCAAATATTGCAGCAGCAAATGTTCCTAATCAAACTTGAGTAGGATAGCCAAAAATAGAGAGATGGTAGCCTAGGTTTCAATTGATGTCATATTTAGCCTCTTACTATAGTTTGTCATTTAGTGCTTTTGTTATTGGCGTTAACAACAAAGCACGTGGTCAAAAATGTCATGAAGTGTTCTCTAAGGGGTCACAGCTAGTTGGCAAACAGTTGCCCACAACCATTGTGTACAAGTCAACTCAATGAGTATAAAAGGCCCTCGTTTTTAAAATGAAGGTGTCATCAAGGAAATTGGGCGGCAAACCTCTATTCTGTTGAACACCTTGTCTAAATGTGTAAACCATTGTTATTATTGATAAAGTTGTACCATTCTTGACAGTGCCTTAAATCTTACTTCATGTGATCCTCCATTTATTTCACATGTATAGACTACGATGTTTACTCTTTTTCAATGTCATTACTCTAAATTTATAGCCACACGGAAAATTTTATGCTTAATAAAGATTGAGAAATTTTGAAAAGCTAGTCTAATGCTAACCCTAAGCCAAGTTACACTAACTATAAAATGTGTTGGCATTACAGTCATATTCATATCCATGGACTTATCCAGCAAAACATAAATCCACTATGTTGAAGATTCTATATGGATATCTAGATGATTATACAGCAAATGGTTCTCCTCCTAATTGTTGCATATAGACGGACAAATTCTCAACACTGACTAATGAAACTCATTCGCTATGTTGAAGATTCTATATGGATATATGGATTATTATACAGCAAAAGGTTCTCCTCCTAATTGTTGCATATAGACAGACAAATTCTCAACACTGACTAATGAAACTCATTCGCATGCTATGGCCTCATGCTGTGTGACCTGTACAGCTTCAAGATGTAATTTTTAGATAGCAACTAGGAAAAGATGAAACTTACTAGCATAAGATGAAACTGCATGACATCTTTTATCAACAGCCATATTCGAATGAACACTTAACTTTTACTATTTGAGTGTCTGGAAAGTGAAGTTGTTTCCATCCACTAAGATTTTTATCTACTTCCAATCCAGCATATCTAGAAGCCATAAAAACTCGTTGTCGGAGTTCGCAGCATCACAAAAGTCCACTTCAATGCCAAAGACGTCCATGTTGCCGTCTTGAGCATCCACCAGCAACAGTGCAAACCAGGCTCTGATCTCTGATACAAACGGATATGAGGGAGAAAATTGCAAATAATCATAAGCAAGGGCCCTGTATGCCGGTCCATCAACATAATCGAAGCCAGATTTATCAATAATGCAAGCAACTTTATCATTGTCTCTTCACCCTACGAGAAGAGAGACACGAATGCTCTCACTGAACACAACCCGGAACCTGGGACTCATGGGAATTGTCATCTTGCAAGTTAGGCTTCTCAAATGATCCCTCATCATATCGCAAATTCCCGGAGGAGGGTTTATAATCCCTGACTGAAGGAGCGTACCGGGGACTACATCTGAATAAACCGACTTATCATCCAGCCATATATCAACATAGAATTCTATACCATCAAAGGACAATCTGGGAACCAGGAGGGGGCTACGCCGCCGCTTGCAGAGACTCATGTAAAGTTTATGGTAACCCTGAGAAGCCCCAATTGGAGGAGATCCCTTGGTTTTGCAAATAGATGGTCATTTCTTTGCACACAAATTCTTCCAAAAATAATCATCTTTGGCTAGATCTCTCCACCGCGTGCATACACACATACAGAATGCTAGGTCTTTTCCATTCATCAGGGGAAAAAAGGCCTTTAGCAACTCTTCAGAGCACCAACCTTCTGCCATTTTTAGAAATGTCACTAATTGCCCCAAGTCAATAAATACCCAAAATTGGACCTTACCCAGATTTATGCGCTTTGCAGAATACCTAAACCCTAACGAGATTTGTGGATTTTACAGAATACACAAACCCTGGACCTTTGCCAAACTTAGGGATTTTTCAGAAAACCCATTTTGTTGTAGCCAATCTTCATGACGGTCATTTTGTTTCCAAAATGAAATTTGTTACTCTTTAGATTAAAGAAAAGCAGCCCAAAACCCCAGAAGTCAAATTTGTCACCTGCAAATGCAAGATTGGAATAATTCTAAAAGCTTTAGGTCTACTTTGAATATTCGGTATACAGAAACCGTAATTAACAGGGTTTTTTATCATATCATGTGATTGGTCAAAGCTAGTTTAAGGGAAAATATGTAAATAGCAGAGGCTGATACAAGATATATTCAGTAATCAATTTCTAAAATAGAATGTGTAAAATGGGCATTAATGTAAATCATACGATGACAAAAGTACTAACCATTGATTTCAGAAAGAGGGCATGCGATTTGATCTCAGAAAGAGGGCATGCGATTTGATCTCTGGTCCTCCATCCCAATCCATCAACTATGATTGATCCATTCTTCCATTCCATTTGGAAAAGAGAAAAAGATAAATAGAAGAATCCAATGTTAAAAGTAAAACGAAAAGAGAGGTTGCAACAAAATAAATGTGGTTATTTCTTCAAGACTAATTGGTTTAGATGTTAAACCATACTCAAGAACAATGAGGACCAAATGAACATTATGGACCATACACATGAACGATTAGGACCAAATGAACATTATGGCCATTATATTGAGAAAGATGGCATCACATCATTGATCAAATTGGAAATAGATAGTTTGATAGCCTTTATAATTACGTGTTCCAAAGGATTGAATTTTGATATACAAACTATGGAATACATTTTTTTTCATTTTTTTAGAATAGACATTTAAAATCCACCTATATGGGCTCCCTAGGAAACAAGATTGATTTTTCATTAGATTCAAGACATTCAATGGGAGAGTTTGTTTTGGTAATCTCTTTGCTTGTTCAATGGACTCATCTTTTTCCTATTATTGTTAAGGCAAGTTGTATTCTCTTTTAAGGAATATCGTTGATGGTCACTTCAACTCATAGAGATTTTGTTAATTCATGGTAGTGTATTGACATTATGTATCAATACAAGGCTTATATATCCATGTCTATAGAAATATGTGACAATAAAACCTAAGCGTCGGATATGAGAGCTCAAATTTACATAGAGCTGAACAGAGAGCTCAAATTTACATAGTAGAATCCTTTATTCTCAATTAAACATATAAATAGAAGAGAGAGGATGTTGCGGAGGAAATAATCCCTAGTTCACTAGATGGTTGAGCCATAGGTCTATTGAGTGCTCAAAATTTACTAAAGAGAAGTTTTTGTCTATGTCGAAGAAAGTGGGAAAAAGTTATTGGAAGACTCTACAAAGGATGGTAAATGGACCTTGTGACTACTCATCATCACTCCTGAGAAGCCTTTACTTTGAGAGTGTGAGACATCTTTAAGTTATTGTGTAATGTTCTGATAGAACGGGTTGACTGAAATATGAAACCATGTTGTCATGTAACCTCAAGCAAATATTTCTGTTTTATAATTATTGTTTTATTTTGTATTATTGCTACACCACTTGATATAAAAACAGGTAATCCTGTGAATTCTTCAGTTCTCTTATGGAAAATAGTATTTTTGTTAAACATTTCACATAAAAACAATTTTAGTAAAATTCATGGATTCTCTCCTACACGTGAGATTGACATCCTCTCTAGTAGATTTTGCACCTTCCCTCCCCATTTTGTAATTATATTTGCAATCAAAGCAACATGTTAGTGCCGTCCTATCGACCTATATAATCTTTTTCTAGATCTATGATGTTAAGGGTACATTACCGTAAAACATTTTCCTGTGCACCGCAGCAGGGTTCTCAATGCACAAGGGCAAATACAAAGGAATAATAGCAAGAAATAAGTAGTCATTTTTTCAAATCAGAGAAGGCCACCTCTAGGATTAAGAAAGGTGAGAGGACAGGCATCTAGCATCCATGGGAGAAGAATCATCTTAAACATTAGCATGAGCTTGTGTTTTTGTTTTGGGGATGTGTATAATTAGTTGCATGGAGGGTTCTCTACATCAGTTCCCTCTAAAAATAGCCTGCTCAATTGATATTATCTATTGGGCCAAGCTTCAGCAATATTTATCCGAATTTCTTTTGCATTACTAAAAATTTGTGTTTTCTTAGTGCTTCTGCATGACTAAACAATTAGTTTACCAGTATGTTAAGAAATGAATGGCTTTGAACACATCACCTGCTTGATGGGCTTGACCATCATAGGGGTAGCAAATGTATTATTGGCAATGAGAAACACTCCATATGTTCTATATACAGTGGAAACTGGCTGCAAATTTGCAATTCTTACAGATGTCAAGGTTTGAAAGGGTGAATTGAGTCAGCGTTGAGGTGATTCTTGGGTTGAAGGGAGATGGCAAGAGAATCTAGAGATGATATGAGGTCATAAAAAGGGTATATCAAACCTGTTTCAAAGTTGCAATGGCCTTAAAACAACAGCAGTATAATAGGATTGCATGACGTTGAGGGGTAGATGATAGAATTAGGTCAATGTTTGAGTATGGGGATGTAGAATAGGAGAAGACGTGTTAAAAGGAGTGACCAATGAAGGTATATGAAGCCTTTTTGAAGGTCAACGTCTGACTTTTAGTTGATTGGGGTCTTATGAAGAGGGTTTTCAGTTTTGGAAATTTAATAGGGCGGACAAAAGGAAAGGCTATTAGATTTGGGTTTTGGAGTCCAAGAGGCTAGGGAATTAAGAACACTACAAGCTTGTTATCTTTCATAGACAGTGCACAATAGACTCAGTCGTGGCAGTTCCTTTGTAGCATTTCCTGCCTTTGGAGATTTACTGTACAAGAGCATAATAAGGTTTATGGAATCACAGAAATGCTACTGTCTATACCATGAAATGTGGAATGGAATCCTGTGATAACAAAATGTTGCACAAAAGGATGAATCGTTTTCCTCTCCCAAATGTACTTGTCAAAGCAAAGCTGCCTTGTTTCAGCAACATGTGAAACAGCATAACCAAATGATTTCATAAGCCTGCTAATTTTCTTGAATTCACAGAAACCCCAATCGAGCAATAGACAGTGTGAATCCGAAGCCAAGAGGAGGATAGAACCCAAAAGGGTCTCAAACTCAAAGGTGGAAGCATTAAAAGATCGGTCTCAATCTAGATATGTGACTGGAACGCTTCATCAACCGAATTCACTTTAACATATACTGAAAATCGGATGGTAGCTATCAGTCCAAAAGACATACCTGGCCAGACATGTTCGATGCTCGTGGATGAAATTGAAGGGTGATAGGAAGCCTGCAAATGCGTTCACCTGAGCTTTCTCAAGCTCCTAGCCAAGGGGAGCAACTCTCTCCAGCTCCCAGAAACCGTGAAGCCAACACGTTCAGGGCCTGCAAATTGGAGGGTTGGATGAAATTGTGAGGACCTGCATTCTCCTGAGGGCTTTAACATGAGTGTTACATTCTCCTACCCCTTAATTTCAATACCTTCCTTGATGTTAATTTATTTATGCATACATACCCCATGGCTTGTTGACTCTAGTTTCTTTTCCAAAGATTTTGATTTTCTTTAGTAGCCTATAGTGACACTCTGCCTTATCTTAAGATAGATATGTATTTGGTATTATTTATTCATCAACATCCATTGTATTTTTTGAGATCTTTATAATTCCATATCTCTCTATAGCGACTACAAACATTGACTTTTGCGCCCTAGGTCAACTTGATCGTTGTAAAAAGTCAACAAAAGACGGTGTCGTCGCTATAGAGACGGTCAGGCGTGGATACAGCGATGTCCAAGAGTTTAGGCGTGGATACAGCGACGGCTAAGAGTCCAGGAGTGGATACAGTGACGGCTAGGCGTGGATACAGCGACGCCTCGTTCCTGTTACATCGGATTTTACACCAAAAAGTAAGAAACGTGGAAAACCTCCGTGGAAAAATCCGTGCTTTTGTACTAGTGTTTACGGTTTGTAACAGTTCTAAGGAATTGGTGGTTAAATATTTTGGTATAGCATCTCTTGGTAAATTTTCTGGTTCAGTAAATGAAGATTCTTCCTCTGCATATTCCTCCAGCCTTTCCACACCTGTCTGTTAAACTTCAGAAACAATTTCTCTATTGAATAACATTTAAAAGAAAATATATCGGCAAAATAATTCAAAATCATTGTTTCATAAAAGCTAGTTGGGCTTCATCATGGCCTGGTGTTTGAACCTTGTGCTCTGATACCACACGTCAAAACCCCAAAATTTCACAAAAATTTAGAATTTTGAGATAACATAAAATGCTGAAACTGCGGTTTACTAACAGCTGAAGGTTAGCGAAAAAAGAAACAGTCCAACGATTAGTATTACATATTTTCAAATTACGTTAACTAAAGCAGTTTCCTTTTCATAATATAAATAGGGTTTACTTGTGTATTGTTTTATTTCAGTTTACTGATGAGTCTTCTCTATGGCAAGTAGGTGGAATCTAACTTTCAATCCTTGGCTTACTTAGCATTTATGCTAACGCAAAAACATTACTGGTTCTTATAGGTTTACAGGTATGATCGAACAAGTAAACATTTTAAATTCATAAAGTATTAAGAAGTGTTTCTATTTGCAATTAATATGCTTAGTAGATAAGATGATAAATTCCAAGCAACTTCAATGAGGTAAAGTAGTTTGTTTTCTCCAGTTTTTATTTGTAAGCAAAGTTCAAATAAAATAGTTCCTTTCTTTATCAAACTTAGAGACACCAACGATACTTACTGTGACTCTAAGCTCGTATTCTATGTTGCATATTAAATTCTATTTTATCATGCTTATCTTGCAAATGTTATACTTATTGTTCTATTGGTTTTTGTACATGGAAGAGCTTCTATCAATACTGATAGTAAGATTCTCAATAGAATATAAAATTTGATTTCATTTTTAACTTACTAGTTATGGTAAGTATCAAACCTATGACTTATATGTATAAATCAATTGCTCATTAACAGGTTATTGGCTTCCTCGTCAGTGTCGTACTGCATGTACTATTGTATCATATACATTATCGTATTAATTACTTGAGTACCAAGCTGATCAATATTTACATTATGTAGGGAAACTTACTGCCTGTAAAACTTCTTGATATTATAAGCTTGATTAGTGTAAAACCAACTTCATTGTTTCACATGGAATACTGTTTGCCTTCACTTCTTAAATCTAAGTCAATCCATGTTGTTCCAATGATTATGGACTTGAGTAGGATTATTCCATTGTAATTCTTATTATTACTATAATGTCTTTCTTACATTAAGTTACTGTCTATAACAACTTTCAAGGTAGATATTTCTATAATGATCAACATTCTATCCTATGCTAAGTACAAGCTATCTTGTATAATCACAAAATTATCTTACCAAATAAATAACCATGGTAAATTACTAGCAATTGACAAGTTGAGAAACAACTAGTGTCTATGAAAGTCTAAACCAAAATTGAACTTTGTAAAAGAATTTATGAATATATTCTTTTACTATACTATCCAACTTTATTCAATTTCATAAATTAAAACCATTCGATTTGTTGGTTTATAAGTGATGAGTTTGGATTAAATATAAACATACTTATCATGGTTATGTAATTATATAAGGCTACTTGTTGTAAGCATTGTCGATTTCGGGATTTACCAATGTTTAAATGGTTATCACCTTTTTGTTAGGTCAACGTTAACTTAACATTGTTACCCAAACGCCAATGATGAGCTATCAAACATTATGATAAGAAATACATATAATTTACGATGTGGTAAATAAAGGCATTAGAGGAAATTTGAGGTCTAAAATGGACCTCCTAAGGAAAATAATAAAATAATAGTTAAAATAATAAAATAATAGTTATTAATTTTGGAGGAAGAATGAAAAAACTACTTTTTTGTGTTCGTATTTTCGACATAACTCCCTGTGTTTTTATTCAAATTCTGAGCAGGAGAGATTGTTGGATATGGAATTTAATTCCGCATCCAACAAGTACCCACAATGCATACTTTTGACGGACCCCTCTACCCCCAAAACAATAAATACCCGAAAAAATGTGATCATGACATCATCATCACGTTTTTTCAGATATTTCTTGTTTTTGGGGTAGTGGGGTCCGTCAAAAGTATGCAGTGTGGGTACTCGTTGGATGTGGAATTAAATTCCGCATCCAACGAGCTCTCTTTCAATAAATTTGAGTAAAAACACAGGGAGATATGTCGAAAATACGAACAAAAAAAGTAGTTTTATTTTATAACAAATATGTCAATTCAACCATTATGGTTGACTCATTTTATTGAAATTCTATTGGTTCTTGAGAACTCACAAAATTTATTGTTGGCGCGTTTTCTCATAAGGCCCATTTTAGACGCCAAATTTCCTCTAATGGCATACATTATAGTTTTATGCATCGTTTTGATGAGAATCATGTTTAAATGATTGGAATTATTTGAAACGCAGGTGACTATAGAACTCGACCCATGCATGGTTTGAATTATTGAGGGCACGTGGTCACCTCCTGTCCATGTATTGGAAATATAAAACCAATGCAACCCTAACCCTTTGCTATTCTTCCTCCGTATTTCATGCTAGCTTTCGGGCTGCTCTGCAAGATTTTCATGGTGGCCATGAGTATTATTCTTGTTCCATTTTGCCCCAACGCCTGGGTTTATCGTGCTATTGTTTCTTGAGCTCGGTCTTGTTGCTAGACTTCATCGTTGTGGTTTTACCAAGCTAGATTTCACTGGTTATTTTCACTTATTCGTAGTCTATCTTAAACTTCGTTTTGCCTTCCCCGTGGCCTGTAACTATGGTGAGAAGGTAAGCTTCACCTCTGTTAGTGGTGCTCCATTTGCGTCGTAGGGTTTGGGATTTTTATATGCACACTGTCATTGGTGACAGTATCGTCACTAGACTATTCGATACTCTTATTAAGGTAAATATTTTAGTTTTAATCCAGGATAGAAAGCTAATAGTAAATATTGTGTTACAGTTAGTTTATTTTTATAGAAAGAGTTTTAAATTTAACACAGTACTGTGCTCACTTTGCAGGAACTCGAGACTCCACTTGGAAACTGTGAGAAGAAGATGATGTTGGCTGACTTCAAAGGTCGTGGCTTCAATCCGATAAGCCTTGTGGTCAACGTTTGGGTTCTTGCCCTGCTTGTAACAAGGTTGTCGATGGTGTAACCCTGAGCTTGGAAGCTTGTCCAGCTTCACTTTTAGCTATGCAGTTTCTTTTTTAAAAGTTATTAGGTTCTATTCTGTTTTCAAACCCTCTCTTCTTCAATGGGTAGTTCCGGCCGTGAGTTGGTTGTTGTATTTGGTTTATATTTCTAGCTTTACGGCATGTCAATGCAATACAATGGTTTTTAAAAAGAGTTCTTTCGAGCTTGGACTCGGTTTATAGTACTACTATTTTGTGACTCTGTATAACTCAGGGTTTTACCCTATTCGACTGTGAATAAAGAATTTTTACTATTTATTTTATCTTGTGTATATAATATGGTTATTATTTTAAGACTGTAACTCAGTCATAGAATAATTTGTAATATTTATTTGTTGGCTCAAGAATACGAGCTAGGGTTTTCCTGAATGAAACCCTTGTTTAAATAAATCTTTCAATTTATTTTTAATAGGTTTTGTTACTTGTTAAATTTGTTTTAATTAGTGTTACAGGTGTGTTGTGAAAATTTTCAGTTGTAACATTACATTTGTCTTTTCATTTGTCCTTAATGGACTGTAAATAGTTTATATTAGTTTAATTGTTTATTAATAAAATAATCCAAGTAATTGGATTATAGCTTAAATGTTTGTCATTTGTAAAAATAATAGTTTAGGGTTTCGACCATATAGTTTACTTCCACAAGTATAACATGTTTGTAAAATTAAAAACAGTTCTTTTCGTAAATAGACATTTATTTATATGTTAGTTATTATCATATTCTTAATGTTTTTATTTAATAAATAACATATATGGTTTACTCAGAGTTTCTTGAAAAGATATACATAGACTCTGTAACTTAGTTTGTTCTTTATAATTTAAATATTTTAATATCACCCTACTTGGTTTATAGTATTTGTTAGACTTAGTTTAGTTGACATGATTAGTAAATAAAACTAAGTGTTTGTAGTTTATTTCTTTATTTAGTTGAATGTAATAAAGTATCTTGATTGTGATATTTCTATTGCGTTGCAAATAGTTACTAAATATATACACAAGAATATTTTTATAATGTAACACAGTTTAACCTCCAGCATATTTGTTGATGTATTTGTAACTTCGGAATGTATTCATCTATGTATCTTATGTATTGTAACCCGATGTTTATTCCGAGATGTATCTATAATGTAATTGAGTCATGTTGTCATGCCCCGATGTTTCGATCGGGAGAATCAATAATGTAAACAAGTCATGTCAAGTCATTGTGGGTAACCCTCCGATTGTCTAAGGGTTAAAGTCCCCGCAGTTCCAGGGCACTAGGGTTATTAGACTATCCTAGTAGAGGTCGGCCCTGGTAGGGTTTTAGTCATGTTGGGATTAGTATAAATAGAGAGTTGGACTCTCTATTTAACACACAACTCATACACACTCAAGTGTAGCGCATAGTTGAGGAAGGAGAAGACACTGGGCCTAGACAATAAGAAGGTTATTACTGTCGGGAGATCACTTACTGTTTTGGGCTTTCACTGTTTTGGTGATGATTCTATCTCTGAGGAAGTTGCGGGGTTTTCTCCATTTATGGTTTCCTCGAGGAAAAACACTGTGTTCATTGTCTCTTGTGTTTGATTACTGTACTTGTTATTCTCTCAGTTAAAGATCCTAAATAATGCTAGCTTAATGTTGAAAAACTAAGATGGTATCAAAGCTAACCTGAGAAGAAGACATTGTGCAGCTATGGGAACTAGGGATTCCTAGTTTGTGGATCTTCCTCCACAGATTTTCAGCAAAAGTAAGGTGGAATAACTCTCCTCCTTAGGTCGCATCTTTCTGTCGAAGCAGAATCCAATTACGAGGTTTTTAGGTTTTGGACCCGACACAGCTGCCGGAAATTAGGGATTTTCATAGAAGAGGAATTTTTTAGTGAGCCCAGGCCTGGATTGATCTCCTCCCCAAAATCGAAGTTAGGGATAAATTTCAAGGCATTTGGGTGGACAGATCTCTGGAAAAGCAAAACCCTAATTTTCTCTTGATCCAGTACTGTGGGATTTCAGCTTCAAATCCAAATCTGACATCTTGACCTGGTAAGATCTAAATTTCTTGTATTTCCACTTGAGGTTCTCAGTTTAAGATGTCTCATCATACCAAGCTTGATGAAAAGCTTGAGGGAGCTGATAACTTCTGAGCCTGGAAGTATAGGATCTCCTTGGTCCTGGAAGAAAATGAGTTGGACTCCTACATCCATGAGGAGGTTCCAGTTCCAAAGGGAGATGAGGCAAAGGCCTTATACAAGAAGAATATGGTTATGGAAAAGAGGATCATTGTTGATTCTATCAAGGATCACCTTATCCCACAGGTGTCCTCTCTCAAGACACCTAAAGCTATGTTTGATGCCCTAACCAAATTGTTTGAAGGGAAGAACATAAACCGGAAGATGACTCTGAGGAATCAACTGAAGAATGTGAAGATTCAGAATGCAGAGACCATCCAGTATTACTTCACAAGGGTTTCTCAAATCAAGGCACAATTAGAAGCTGTAGATGAAGAAGTGGATAATGCATAGATTGTGATGACAACTCTGAATGGCCTTCCTAGGTCATGGGATACATTCATCCATGGAATCTATGCCAGAAAGAAGTTAGTCAAATTCAGCAGACTATGGGAAGAATGTTCTCAAGAATAAGCATAGATAGCAGCTTGAGAAGAGAAGATGGGAAGTGAAGATCAAGTTCTCACAGTTCACTCCAAGAAAGGCAGAAGAAGAGCTCATCACCCCAAAGGTAAGAATCCTCATCATAGAAAGGACCTAGCTAGATTAAGATGTTATATATGTGATGAAATAGGACAGTTTACAAAAGAATGTCCTAAGAACAAGGTCCACTCTCATAAGAAGAAGGGGAGAAAAATAAGACATCATTCTCATGCTGCAGAGGATGATGAACCATCCAAGAAAAGAACCAAATATGAAAGTGAAGATTCTTCAAGTGAGGATGAATATGTTTTGATATCCGCTCTCACAGGTAACATTACTCATGGAAGTGATGATTGGATTATAGACAGTGGGGCTTCCAAACATATGTCTGGATTCAAGGAATCCTTTGTGAGACTGTCAGAACATGAATCACCTCACAAGGTGAAGCTAGGAGATGACTACCAATATCCAATAAAAGGTAGTGGGGAATCTTCCTATAAACTAGACTCTAGAAAGTCTCTAACAATGAAGGAAGTATTGTTTGTGCCAGGACTCAAGAAGAACCTCATCTCCATATCTGCACTAGATGCAAAAAGAATGAGGGTTGCATTCATAGATGGGCAATTCATCATGTGGCCAAGAGGAAAGACTATCGATGATGCGGTGGTGATTGGAGAATAAGAAGGAGGATTGTACAAATTAAAGGGCCATCCAGAACAAGCATTGGTCCATGACATAGTAGAGCCAAGTGAACTTTGGCATAGAAGGCTTGCACATGTGCATTACAGAGCACTGCCAAATTGCAAGCAAAGTTGTTGAAGGTCTTCCAGAATTTCAAGCAAAACATGATGGGGTTTGCAAAGGATGTGCAAAAGGAAAGAATACAAAGAATACATTTCCTAGCAGTGAAAGAAAAGCCAAAGGAATCCTAGAAATCATCCACTCCGATGTATGCGGTCCTATGTCATCAAACTCACTAAGCGGGTATGCATATTATGTTTCTGTTATTGATGATTTTTCTAGGAAGACATGGGTTTACTTCATGAAGAACAAAGACGAAGTATTCAACAAATTCAAGGAATTCAAAGCCTTGATCAAGAACCACACTGAAAAGAAGATCAAGACTTTTCGATCAGACAATGGTGAAGAATTCACTTCGAATGAATTCAAAGAGCTATGCAAAGAATCAAGGATTAAGAGGGAGTTGTCCACTCCTTATAATCCACAATAGAATGGGATTGCGAATGGAAGAACAGAACTATCATGGAAGTAGCAAGAGCTATGATTCATGATCAAGATCTTCCTATACATCTTTGGACTGAAGCTGCCAGAACAGTGGTGTTTGTACAGAACCGTACTCCACATAGAGTACTCAAAAACAAGACTCCTGAAGAAGTCTTCTCCGACAAGAAACCAGAAGTCAGCCATCTCAGAATATTCGACTGTCCTATGTACATACACATTCCAAAAGAGAAGAGAACAAAATTAGATCCTTCAGGAAAGAAGGGTATATTTGTGGGATACTCTAAAAGCTCGAAGACCTACATAATATATTTCCCAAGATACAAGAATATTGACATCAGCAGGGATGTGAAATTTGATTCAGAAACAGCTTACAACAAACCCAGAAAGAGACCTGCTGAAGAACCTGAAGAAGTAGAAGCACCCAAAATTCATGATACAACCATGAATGAAGGAACTCAAGAAGAAGATCGAGATTTCGAAGAACCACAAAGACCTGTAGATCCACCTCTAGAGAAGAATCCTCATAAGAGGAAACCTGCTTGGGTACGAGAACTTATCCAAGGTGCAGAGAGATATGGGGCTCCAGAAGAGAATCACAGAGAAAGAAAGAGGACTAGATCTTGCTCCGAGTATGTAGCTTTACTATGTGATTTCATTGATAAAGAACCTTCCAGTTATGAAGAAGCGGCAGAACAGAAAGAATGGAAGGATGCTATGATCGAAGAATATCAATCGATCATGAAGAATGATGTTTGGGATGTTGTTCCAAGACCAGAAGGGAAGTTAGTTGTAACTTCCAAATGGATCTACAAGATCAAACATGCTGCAGAGGGTAGCATCAAAAAATATGAGGCAAGATTTGTGGCTCAGGGTTTCTCTCAGAAGGAAGGAATAGATTATGAAGAAACCTTTGCTCCTGTAGCCAGATACACTTCCATCAGATTGGTACTTGCTCTGGCTACAGTGATGAAATGGAAAATACACCAGATGGATGTCAAGACTGCTTTCTTGAATGGTGTAGTGGAAGAGGAAGTGTATGTAGAGCAGCCACTTGGTTTTGAGACTCATGACAGGGAGTCTCATGTGTGCAGATTGAAGAAAGCCCTGTATGGGTTGAAACAGGCACCCAAGACCTGGTACGGCAGAATTGACAACTTTCTATCTAGTTTGGTCTTTACCAAGAGTAAAGCAGATTCCAACCTTTACTACAAGGTTAAAGATGGCAACCTAGTGATTCTTCTACTATATGTAGATGATCTATTTGTGACAGGTACGGATGGGTTGATTGCTAATATGAAGAGAAAGCTTGCTACTGAGTTCGAAATGAAGGACTTGGGGATGATGCATTACTTTCTAGGTATGGAGGTGTGGCAGAGTACAGATGGAATCTTCCTTGGACAAGGGAAGTATGCAGTAGAGATCTTGAAGAGGTTTTGGATGATGGACTACAAAGCTATGGCCACACCTATGGCATCGAACCTGAAGCTCTTGAACGATGCTTCATCGGAGTCAGTTGATGCCACGATGTATTGTCAAATGATTGGGTCCTTGATGTACCTGACGAACACGAGACCAGACATTTGCTTTGCTATGAACACCTTGAGCCAGTTCCTGACAGATCCGAGACATGTTCACTTGATTGCTGCAAAGCATATTCTGAGGTACCTGAAGGGTACAGTTGATTATGGGCTCAAATACGATGTGAATCAGAAGATTAACCTGGAGGGTTATGTTGATTCAGATTGGGCAGGCAGTGCCATTGATAGGAAGAGCACTTCAGGGTGTTGTTTCAGTATGGGATCAGGTGTGATCTCTTGGTTTAGCAGGAAGCAATCCTGTGTGGCACTGAGTATAGCTGAAGCAGAGTATGTTGCAGCTTGTTCAGCTAGTTGTGAGGCAGTATGGCTGAGGAAGCTATTGTCTGATTTATTTGATCTTCAGTTGGATGCTACTTGTATACATTGTGACAACCAGAGTTGCGTGAAGTTGTCAGAGGATCCAGTGTTCCATGACAAGTCGAAGCATATCGAGATCAAGTACCACTATATCAGGGATATGGTACAGAAGGGAGCCATGAAGCTCTAGTATGTTGCGACGGAGGAATAGATAGTTGATGTATTGATGAATCCATTGGCTAGGCTGAAGTTTGAGTTCTTTAGGGAGAAGCTTGGTGTTCTCTAGATTGAGGTTTCCTCCAAGGGAAAGCGATGAGACCCATAGCCATTCTAACATGGTGAGAGGATTGGTTCCTTCCATGGTCAGATGTAAGGGCTGAGCCATTCTGTCATGGTGAGAGGATTGGTTCCTTCCATGGTCAGATGTAAGGGCTGAGCCATTCTGTCATGGTGAGAGGATTGGTTCCTTCCATGTCAGATATGAGTGCTGGCCCTTCTGTCGAGCAGGACAGATGTAAGGGCAACTGCCATTCTAGGAATGAAGGTACCTGGTCAGTTACCATAAAAACTCATTCTAGGACTGAGAAGCCATTCTGATGTGATAGAGGGATGTGTTCCCACTTGATCAGATGTAAGGGATGAACCATTATGTCATGGCTAAAGGATTAGGTTCCTTCCATGTCAGATGTGAGTGTTGGCCATTCTGACGAGCAGGTCGGATGTAAGGGCAACTTCCATTCTCTAGGAGAATGGAGGCACCTGGTCAGTTACCAGGTAGCTCAGTCGAGGACTGGGGGCCATTCTGATGTGACTGTAGGATTGGTTCCTACAAGATCAGATATGAGTGCAAGCCCTTCCATCATTGTGTGCAGGATGTGTTCCAGCCTGGATGGATGTAAGTGCAGAGCCCTTTAATCATTGTGGTAGGATGTGGTTCCAGCCTGGATGGAAGTAGGAAAACATTCCATCATTGTGGTAGGATGTGGTTCCAGTCTGGATGAATGTAAGTGTAGAGCTCTTCCATCATTGTGTGCAGGATGTGTTCCAGCCTGGATGGAAGTGTGGAAATATTCCATCATTATGTGCAGGATGTGTTCCAGCCTGGATGGAAGTATGGAACTCTTCCATCATTGTGTGCAGGATGTGTTCCATCCTGGATGGATATGAGTGTTGTGCCTTTCTGGCGAGTAGGTCAGATATAAGTGCTGAAGAAGACCTACATGGAGGCTAGGCCTACAACCAACATGAAAAAGGGCTGGATCTGTAGAAGTTCCTGTGACGAGAAGAATCATGAGATAGCACCCATGATGATCCAGATCGAGTGATGATGCCTAGTGATGATCCAGATCAAGTGATGATCCAAATCCAGTGATGATGATCCAGGAGTGATGATCTAGATCCAGTGATGATCCGGATCGAGCGATGATCCAAATCCAGTGACGATGTCCCATGATGATCCAGATCGAGTGATGATCCAGATCTAAAGATGAAGATGACTTAAAGACAAAGAGGAATTGAAGACTAAGAAGAATTGAATATGCAGATGACGAGATGATCCAGTTGATACAGAGAAGAAGATCAGTGATGAAAATTGTGTCGAAAGAATACCTTCCTAGTTAAGAGGGAGTGTTGATCTATTTGTAACTTCGGAATGTATTCATCTATGTATCTTATGTATTGTAACTCGATGTTTATTCCGGGATGTATCTATAATGTAATTGAGTCATGTTGTCATGCCCCGATGTTTCGATCGGGAGGATCAATAATGTAAACAACTCATGTCAAGTCATTGTGGGTAACCCTCCAATTGTCTAAGGGTTAAAGTCCCCGCAGTTCTAGGGCACTAGGGTTATTAGACTCTCCTGGTAGAGATCGGCCCTGGTAGGGTTTTAGTCATGTCGGGATTAGTATAAATAGAGAGCTGGACTCTCAATGTAACACACAACTCATACACACTCAAGTGTAGCACATAGTTGAGGAAGGAGAAGACAATGGGGCTAGACAAGAAGAAGGTTACTGTTGTCAAGAGATCACTTACTGTTTTGGGATTTTACTGTTTTGGTGCTGATTCTATCTCTGAGGAAGTTGCGGGGTTTTCTCCATTTATGGTTTCCCCAAGGAAAAACACTATGTTCATTGTCTCTTGTGTTTGATTACTATACTTGTTATTCTCTCAGTTAAAGATCCTAAATAATGCTAGCTTAATGTTGAAAAACTAACAATATTTTAACTTGAAATAAAAGAATAATCTACTATTTGTAAATACAACATTTATCTACTAAGGTATTTTCTTAACATATTAATCCTTCTACCTGTACTAGATTACTGCTATTTCTTTTCCAGTATATTTACATAAATAATCTTGTAAAAACAATAACATAGATACCGAGATTATTGTTCTTTTTGACAATAACCTACATACTGAAATAAATTACTCTGCTATTATGAAATGCAGAACCACATCTATTCAATTTAGTCTCTTATCATTTTTTCATCTACTTTAAATACTTTGTCTGTGCTGGAGTACGGCTTGGTCCTTCCAGGTGTGGAAAAACACAGATGAGAATTATTTTCCATCTAATTCAGATTCATTTCTCCAATAATCTAGAAGATTACTAACTCTAACATTTTACAACTAAATATTTAACATTCATTTAACAGTCAGATTCAGATTTAACTATCTAACATAGTAAAACAAAATAATGTAAAACCTGATTAGGATAGACAACAACAGCGTTAGGAGGCCGTTCCTCCCTACCAAACTCCTGGAGAGCGCTCAAACAACGCTTCCTCAGGACCCCCGAGCCTATTCTTGGTCTTCTTGGATGAGAACTGGTGGAGCATGCAAACAATAGACTAGTCCAATGACTCAGTAAAACACTCTGCACTCAGTAATAAGACCCTTCAGCTGAAAATCTGCACTAGATCACTTAGCAATTATCCCCTCAAACTCTTTCCATAATTCTCTTCCATTGAATTTCTCTGAAGTACATTCACCTGAATGATCACTTCTCTAGAAATGAGTAGCCTCAGCTCTCTTCAATGGGCATTTTTATAAAGATTGCCTAGGTCTTTTGGATCAGTTGTTATTAATTGAGCCACCTGCTCTGATTCCACTTTCTTGGGGAATCATGACCCCAAATATAGGGAGGTTGCCACCTGCAATAGTTGGAAGTGGTTTGAGAATGCTGCCACATGTCTGTTTTCTCTCCACCCAGTCTCCTCCACCAATTTGACCAGTAAATACTCTTTTAACAGCTCTCCTAAGCTGTTGTTTCCACCTTTATTTATTTATAATTAAAATATTCAGAATTACATTAAATATCCTTGACTCTGCTGAGTCATCAATTACAACTTAGCATAAAATTCAACATATTGTCCTCAAATAAAATCAAATAAGATAATATTGTTTTTTTTTTGCAAAATTGGAGCATGGGACAATCAGATAGTTGCATAAGTGAATTCTATATTTCATTAATTAACAAAAAATAAATCCTACATGAAAACCATTCTTGGAAATGTCCAGAATTTACCTATTCATAGATCTATCTACGTTTTGAATTTTGGAATTTTATTATTTGATATTTTAATTAGTATGATGAATATCATATCATCATAATACTAGTCGAATTAAAAAAAAAACATTAGAAGTTAAAAGATGATCAATTTTGATGTAAGTTTATTATAGACATCTTTTTTTCCTTGTGAAATACTTTAGAGGTCTTAAAAAAATTGAGTGTTTTATAATATAATACAATTACGCCTTTTTTTTCGTGAAAAAAAACTGTTGTTATTTCGAAAGTTCTTAACTATCTTTGATGAAAAGTATCCATTGCATTGTATCTTCGTTCTCTTCCTAATCATATCTATTTAATTTCCTTGTAATAAGTTGGTATAATGTATCTATATTAAGAGGGACTTTTGCTCCATTTGTTAGTGTGAATCCATATAAATCTACTTGATCTTAGTTAGGCCTTCCCCTTTTCCAACATTATTAACTAGTGCACAATGTTTTTGTGTCCTTTTCTCAATGTTTAATTTTTGGTTCATCAACAAATTATTTCGTTGATTTCTTTTTTTCTATGTGTTGGAAAAATTAAAATAATGGAAGTGAGAGAAATCAAGCCCAAAAATAGTTAGTTTTGGTATGAAAAAACATAATTTATTACTTAATCACCAAGATAATAGTTAAAAGATAGTTGGTGATGAACTGACATATTGGATCATCATATAAAAGTTACATTACATATATAAATCCCAAATATATGGCATCATACTAAATATTCATTTACATAAGAACCTAACTTACTTGTTGAAAGTGGACCACATTGCTTTTTGAGTGTCTATTTTATTTGCTTGGTTGAATCCCTCAATCACTCCATCGCTATCACTCCATCGCTGCTATCGCCGGCTATCAACCTCACAGCTCCACCCACTATACCGGTAGATACATGTTTATGTTAACCGTACCATATTGAAATTCATAACATCTATGTTAACCATACCATATTGAAATTCATAACGCGTGGCAGTCCCTCGGTTAGGCGTCTGTTCAATAAGAAATCCATAACATTTGGCAGTCCCTGGGCTAGGCGTCTGTGATGATTCAATATCAGTTCGATTTCGAAGTTTAGAATTGGATAGCTTCTCGTTCCCTGGTGAAATGAACCAGAAAACAGAAAATAAATGTAGCCTATAAAGCAAGCAAGCTGCTAAGCGAAAACCAATTTGTCTCTCTTGTTAAAGCGTATGAGGAGGCACAAACGCACAGAGTTTTCTTAGCTTTCTACCAGGCTCCTTTGCCACAGATGCCCTCTTTTTAAACTAGGTTTTCCTGCCATGGATGCCATGGCATCCTGTAGTAGTTATTTATTCTTATTTGACTTGGATACCCGACGTTATTATTCTTTCTTTCATTCTTTGCATTTTCAGATATAGAATAATTATATGAGCAAGAATCGCCATATGCAGGTATTGATATTTACTTTGCCTTATGCTTTATGGAAATTAGGAAGAAGTCTAAGAGCAGTTAAACCAAGAGCATTATGACATCATCATTATTTCTAGCAGTTGAATCAGTAGTTACCGTAACAGTACCAAGAGCATTTTCAACAACATCACCACCAACAGTTAAAAGAGTAGTAACCAGTTCCCAGAGCAGTTAAAAGAGTAGTACTAGTAGCAGCAGTTCCATCAGCATTTGAACTAGCATAACCGGTCCACTGCGTTAACAATTTAACCAGCAAATTCACATATTATCTTCATAATTCCTGGCAGCAAAAGGATTCAGAGAATAAGTAGACAACAGGTAAGGCATTTTCTTTGGAGTACTAAGCATGAATACTACAAACTTAGAGACAAACGGTGGTATGAAAATGCCAAATGCTAATGATTATGTCGAGGCCAGACTGCTAATGTAGAAACAGTGGAACGTGCACTTAATGCATGCATATGCTAACGATTTTGGTGGCATTGAGGGTGCCACGACTAGGTAATGCAGAAACAGTGGCACGTGCACTTAATGCATGCATATGCTAACGATTCTGGTGTCAATGCCAGACGGTGCCAAGACTTGATGTCAATGTCATGCGAGACGGTGCCAAGACTTGATGTCAATGTCATGCGAGACGGTGCCAAGACTAGGTAATGCAGAGATAGTGGCACGTACACTTAATGCATGCATAGATGCTTAGAATCCATAGGTAAGATTTTTGAAAAATTGGAGCTTAAACATTTAATGTTAGCGAGGTAATGTTATAGTTTTCCTTAACATTAATTCACCTTTCAATATGTTATATCCAACTTTCTATATGTTATCAATCTTTTGAACATAAGATTGGATTAATTTGTCTTTGGAGTTTCCCCTCACCTTAATTTGAGGCCAAATAAAAGGTCGAAGTTATTGATTGATGAACAAAAAGATCTTGTAAAAATCCATGTTGATGATTGGTTAAAATAATATGGTGTAAATATTTTATTGAAAACTTTTGATTAAAATAAAGATTAAGTAAATATTTAATTAAAAACTTAATGAAATAATTACATGAATGCATAGATTTTTATGTCACTATTAATAGAAAGACAGCAAATCGATTACAATAGTCCGTAGTCCCTGCTGGCTCACGGCAGGGACTAATAACAACTCTTGTTGCATGAGAGTATTTTATTTTTGTCCCTTTTCTCGGCCACGATTCTATCAACAACACAATTATTAGAAGAATTGTGTATTGATTTCCAATTATATGTTCAAGAAAGTAAAATACATTAAATTGGAACTCTTTTTAAATATTATTCATGTGGACTCAAATTCGAGTCGGCTTACGCTTTCATAATCGCATTATATTGAGTTGGAAAAGGTACTCCTTAGGACTATGTATTTTACGTAGTTTAGAAATATAAAATGGAGCTTATTTGTACGATCTTTTGAGTTTGATAATAATCTATGATTTTTTCCAATAAATTATTTTTAAATTATTTATAACAATTATTTAATTATTTATATTTTTAATTTAAATTACAAAATTTTTATTATTTTTTAATTTAAATAAATTATTTTTAAATCATTTTCATTATTAATATCTTCAAATTCAAAACACAATTCATTATCCTATATCATTTATTTGCTATAAATAGTAACTATTTTTTTTCTAAAATCCATAACTTTTCAATATAATTGTAAGTTTCAATACTACCATATCTCGATCACTGTCAAAACTATCACATCTTGTTACTATCTTAAAAAACATGAAATTTGAATTAATTATAAATTACTTTTTACATTTGGTTTAAGGCTGGTATAAACATTTAAAGAGTTCAGGTACAAAGGCTAGTTAGTGATGACCAAAATATAAAAAACAACCTAGAAATTGTAGATAATATATATACAGATATGCTTTCAATATATAAGGAAAATAATTGTTATGAAAATGATCTGATTACAAAAGCTAACAAATGGGGGTGTTCAATGAAAAAGAGGCCTTTTTAATAAGGGAACTGTTATCTAGGATAAGGGCGTGGATCATGCTCCATCAAAATGTCATGATTCATCTCCTTAAGGTTTCAATATACACCCCTAACATCAAATCCTTCCTTAGATAAACGATCAACACTGCCATTTCTTTACCTATAAATGTGTTGGAAGGAAATATTTGAAAACATTTAAGAAAATATGAAAGCCTCTTCAAAAAAAGGTTGAAGATTGAGTTTATTTGAGGACTACTTGCATCTCATCCATTCAATAACCAAATTTGAGTCCCAAAAAATCTATAGATTTTGTACATCCTTAAGAGGGAGAGCATTAAGATCAGTTTTAGAGCCGTCAATTTCGTGCGATTATTGGAACTCTGACCCACTCCAATATAAAATTGAATCCATTGATGATCATTGAAAAATAAGATGCCTCCTGCAGAACATGTAACATCGTCCCCTTAATTATGACTCTTGCTTCCTTGAATAATATTTCTTTGAAAACATGTTCATATTTCCATTGTCATTCTTTCTCACACGTTCTTCACACATACTTCTTCGTAAGAGGTTCCTTTTAGAATGATGTTTTTTTTTTTCTCTCACACACTTTCCCTTCAAATATTCTTTAATATATATAGAGGAGACCCTTCATAAAGAGTTATGTCTATTTGAAAAGACACATTAACCTTTAAGTAAATAATTATTTTCCCTCTTTTTTACTAATAAGCCCATGATTTTGGAAACCCACACTTGGTTTTGAAAACCCACCCATGGCATTATGTATAAGAGACCATTAAGTAAATAATTAATTTCCTTATTGTTTACTAATAAGCTCATAGTTTTGTGATGCAAATGGCCTCGATTGTCATCCTTCAGAGTCACATAGCAAACAACACATAGTTTATATAATTCCAAGTATTATGGCTTGTATTAATATCAGAAAACAAATTGCATATATCATTTACCATCCAAGGTGAATTCCCTTATGGCTTAGTCGACCCTTTACATTACAACATAGTTATATGGTTGTACATGGTTAACCTACAACTCAAAGGAGGAATACCAATACAATTCTAAGGGTCTGATCCCCTTCTCTCTTGCCTCAATGACTATTTTTACAGTTCATCCACCTGCTCAGGCAGCTTATAGAAGATTTTAGATCCCTCTGGAAATCTCCATAACACGAAGTCCCATCTTGCCTCCTCACCTACCGCCATCACAACTTCTGCAACTATTTCACCTACCTTTGTTGTGTCCTAGATACACTCTGTCCTTTTGTAGTATTGGAATCCATAATTCTATAAATCCTCGTCAGTCGGCTCTCGACTGGTACTCATGGTTTATCCATAGGACTAATGCAATGTCTAATTCTTCATCTTTTCGTCGGCATTCCCCTTGACTACCTTATCTTTATATATTCCTTTCATCTGTCAAAATTCCCTTCGACCAGACTACTCTCACATTCGATATTATCCTCAGTATTCATTGCCAATCATCGACCATGACTTGGTTGGCATTCCTATGATGCCTCTTCCTCCACATAGACCTTATCTCTTGTCGAACGCCCACCTTGGCTCATCTTAGTGGCTATCTTCTGCGACCTCTACCTTGTCACATTCCTTACATCATGCTCATCAAAAACTAGACTTCTACTATGATTGAAACCCGGCCATTTCACTAGCTTCCTTCGACCATTTCATTACGGTCAAAATTCTCTCCGTTGGTTTTACCATCAACTCTCCTAGCCTTTTAGACTAGCTATCATCTCTAGTTGTGACTTGGAATTTCCTTCAAGCCATCTCCTATTCTATTGACAACCCTTTGGAATTAACGGTCCCTTTCCTTCACACAGAAGGTCTTCAACTCTTCCCCTATGACCGCAATCATTCATCCTCCTTCTACCTGGTATCCAACTCGACCCTGCATCCATCGACCATCTATGTCAACTGCTCAGTCCTCTGACTAATCCTTCCTCGGCTACAACTCCTAAGTCACCGGCCACCACATGTGGTCTTTCCCTTGACCAGTTCTCGTTAGCTCACTTAGTCTGTTGACTAATTTGATGGTCTAAAACCTGACCAGTCCTTGTCGACCATCTATGTCGACTGCTTCCTTCTAGTTGACTACATGGGTTCACACAATGCACATTTATTATCCCTAGAAGGTCATCATTCATATTCCATCCATCTCCCTTTTTTCCAACTTCATCGTTCAGTCTTGGGATAGATTCCCCTACATCATACTCCCCAGATTATAAAAAATATTTTCCTCAAGATGAGGAATCTTCTCTTACAATATCCTAATACTTGCATTTCTTTCAGTGGAAGTGTCTAAACTTGTACCACATGCTTAGTGGATTATTCCTTCCTTCCACTCCAGTCAACTGTCTTTTGACTTGGTTCAATCTTTGCAGTCATCTTGCTTTGACTGCTTCCACATTCCTCGGGGTGATCTGTCATCAACCTTGTATTAGACTAACCAACTCCATTGTTGACCCTTGTCATTGACTCTTTTATTCTCCTCTTTGGACTTCTCCATGGCCTCAACTACGCTTACATGCTTGCAGTAAAATGTGCCACCAAGTACCTCAACGTCCTTCTGCATTCCATCCCCTTAGACCTCCCTAGAAACATACACGATTACCCTTCCTTTTCCAACTCTTTTCCCGACTTGGAGGTATCCACTTATTCGGATGATTCCTATCCATCGTCACTCTCTTCTCATTATATTCCATTTCGACATTCTCTAAACTCTTTGATTCATCTCGACCGCTCTTGTCAGCTTCTCCCTCCATGGTAGTTTTCACATCAGACCCGAACCCAACATCATGACGGTTTGGTTCATGTTTCCTCTCCTCAAAGAACTATGTCTTTCTTATTTTGACTCCATTCATCTTATGTTGGGATTCTTGACCCATTTCTCCCGTCGATCTTACCTTGACGGATTACATACTAGATGCAAATTTCCTCTAATGGCATACATTATACCCCAAATTTCCTCTAATTGCATACATTATAGTTTTATGCATCGTTTTGATGAGAATCATGTTTAAATGATTGGATTTATTTGAAATGCAGGTGACTATAGAACTCAACCCATGCATGGTTTGAATTATTGAGGGCACATGGTCACCTCCTGTCCATGTATTGGAGATATAAAACCAATGCAACCCTAACCCTTTGTTATTCTTCCTCCGCAATTCATGCTGGCCTTCGGGCTGCTCTACAAGATTTTCATGGTGGCCATGAGTATTATTCTTGTTCCATTTTGCCCCAACGCCTGGGTTTATCGTGCTCTTGTTTCTTGAGCTCGGTCTTGTTGCTAGCCTTCGTCGCTGTGGTTTTACCAAGCTAGATTTCACTGGTTATTTTCACTTATTCGCAGTCTATTGTAAACTTCGTTTTGCCTTCCCCGTGGCCTGTAACTGTGGTGAGAAGGTAAGATTCACCTCTGTTAGTGGTGCTCCATCTGCGTCGTAGGGTTTGGGATTTTTATATGCACACTATCGTTGGTGACAGTCTCGTCGCTAAACTATTCAATACTCTTATTAAGGTAAATATTTTAGTTTTAATTCAGGATAGAAAGCTAATAGTAAAGATTGTGTTACAGTTAGTTTATTTTTATAGAAAGAGTTTTAAATTTAACGCAGTACTGTGCTCACTTTGTAGGAACTTGAGACTCCACTTGCAAACTGTGAGAAGAAGATGATGTTGGCTGACTTCAAAGGTCGTGGCTTCAATCCGGTAAGCCTTGTGGTCGACGTTTGGGTTCTTTCCCTGCTTGTAACAGGGTTGTCAATGGTGTAACCCTGAGCTTGGAAGCTTGTCCAGCTTCACTTTTAGCTATGCAGTTTCTTTTTTAAAATTTATTGGGTTCTATTCTGTTTTCAAACCTTTGCTTCGTCAATGGGTAGTTCCGGCCGTGAGCTGGGTGTTGTATTTGGTTTAGATTTCTAGCCTTACGGCCAATCAATGCAATACAATGGTTTTTAAAAAGACTTCTTTCGAGCTCAGACTCGGTTTATAGTAATATTATTTTGTGACTCTATATAACTCAGCGTTTTACCCTATTCGACTGTGAATAAATAATTTTTACTGTTTATTTTATTTTGTGTATATAATATGGTTATTATTTTAAGACTGTAACTCAGTCATAGAATAATTTGTAATATTTATTTGTTGGCTCAGGAATATGAGCTAGGGTTTTCCTGAATGAAACCCTTGTTTAAATAAATCTTTCAATTTATTTTTAATAGGTTTTGTTACTTGTTAAATTTGTTTTAATTAGTGTTACAGGTGTGTTGTGAAAATTTTCAGTTGTAACATTAGATTTGTCTTTTCATTTGTCCCTAATGGACTGTAAACAGTTTATATTAGTTTAATTGTTTATTAATAAAATAATCCAGGTAATTGGATTATAGCTTAAATGTTTGTCATTTGTAAAAATAATAGTTTAGGGTTTCGACCCTGTAGTTTACTTCCACAGGTATAACCTGTTTGTAAAATTAAAAACAGTTATTTTCATAAATAGACATTTATTTATATGTTAGTTATTATCATATTCTTAATGTTTTTATTTAATAAATAACATATAGGGTTTACTCAGAGTTTCTTGAAAATATATACATAGACTCTATAACTTAGTTTGTTCTTTATAATTTAAATATTTTAATATCACCCTACTTGGTTTATAGTATTTGTTAGACTTAGTTTAGTTGATATGATTAGTAAATAAAACTAAGTGTTTGTAGTTTATTTCTTTATTTAGTTGAATGTAATAAAGTATCTTGATTGTGATATTTCTATTGCGTTGCAAATAGTTACTAAATATATACACAGGAATATTTCTATAATGTAACACAGTTTAACCTCCATCATATTTGTTGATGTATTTGTAACTTCGGAATGTATTCATCTATGTATCTTATGTATTGTAACCCGATGTTTATTCCAGGATGTATCTATAATGTAATTGAGTCATGTTGTCATGCCCCGATGTTCCGATCGGGAGGATCAATAATGTAAACAAGTCATGTCAAGTCATTGTGGGTAACCCTCCGATTGTCTAAGGGTTAAAGTCTCCGCAGTTCCAAGGCTCTAGGGTTATTAGACTGTCCTAGTAGAGGTTGGCACTGGTAGGGTTTTAGTCATGTCAGGATTAGTATAAATAGATAGTTGGACTCTCTATTTAACACACAACTCATACACACTCAAGTGTAGCGCATAGTTGAGGAAGGAGAAGACACTGGGACTAGACAAAAAGAAGGTTACTACTGTCGGGAGATCACTTACTGTTTTGGGCTTTTACTGTTTTGGTGCTAATTCTATCTCTGAGGAAATTGCGGGGTTTTCTCCATTTATGGTTTCCCCAAGGAAAATCACTGTGTTCATTGTCTCTTGTGTTTGATTACAGTACTTGTTATTCTCTCAGTTAAAGATCCTAAATAATGCTAGCTTAATGTTGAAAAACTAAGATGGTATCAGAGCTAACCTGAGAAGAAGACACTGTGCAGCTACGGGAACTAGGGCTTCCTGGTTTGTGGATCTTCCTCCACAGATTTTCAGCAAAAGTAAGGTGGAATAACTCTCCTCCTTAGGTCGCATCTTTTTGTCGAAGCATAATCCAATTCTGAGGTTTTTAGGTTTTGGACCCGACACTACTGCCGGAAATTAGGGCTTTTCACAGAAGAGGAATTTTTTAGTGAGCCCAGGCCTAGATTGATCTCCTCCCCAAATCGAAGTTAGGGATAAATTTCAAGGCATTTGGGTGGACAGATCTCTGGAAAAGCAAAACCCTAATTTTCTCTTGATCCAGTACTGCAAGATTTCAGCTTCAAATCCAAATATGACATCTTGACCTGGTAGGATCTAAATTTCTTGTATTTCCATTTGAGTTTCTCAGTTTAAGATGTCTCATCATACCAAGCTTGATGAAAAGCTTGAGGGAGATGATAACTTCCAAGCCTGGAAGTATAGGATCTCCATGGTCCTGGAAGAAAATGAGTTGGACTCCTATATCCGTGAGGAGGTTCTAGTTCCAGAGGGAGATGAGGCAAAGGCCTTACACAAGAATAAGATGGTTATGGAAAAGAGGATCATTGTTGATTCTATCAAGGATCACCTTATCCCACAGGTGTCCTCTCTCAATACACCTAAAGCTATGTTTGATGCCCTAACCAAATTGTTTGAAGGGAAGAACATAAACCGGAAGATGACTCTGAGGAATCAACTGAAGAATGTGAAGATTCAGAATGCAGAGACCATCCAGTATTGCTTCACAAGGGTTTCTCAGATCAAAGAACAATTAGAAGCTGTAGATGAATAAGTGGAGAATGCATATATTGTGATGACAACTCTGAATGGCCTTCCTAGGTCATGGGATTCATTCATCCAAGGAATCTGTGGCAGAAAGAAGTTAGTCAAATTCAGAAGACTATGGGAAGAATGTTCTCAAGAAGAAGCACGGATAGCAGCTCGAGAAGAGAAGATGGGAAGTGAAGATCAAGCTCTCATAGTTCACTCCAAGAAAGGCAGAAGAAGAGCTCATCACCCCAAAGGTAAGAATCCTCATCATAGAGACAACAATAGAAAGGACCTAGCTAAATTAAGATGTTATACATGTGATGAAATATGACACTTTGCAAAATATTGTCCTAAGAACAAGGTCCACTCTCATAAGAAGAAGGGGAACAAAAGAAGACATCATGCTCATGTTGCAGAGGATGATGAACCATCCAAGAAAAGAACTAGATATGAAAGTGAAGATTCTTCAAGCGAGGATGAATATGTTTTGATATCCGCTCTCACAAGTAACATTACTCATGGAAGTGATGATTGGCTTATAGGCAGTGGGACTTCCAAACATATGTCTGGATTCAAGTAATCCTTTGTGAGACTGTCAGAACATGAATCACCTCACAAGGTGAAGCTAGGAGATGACTACCAATATCCAATAAAAGGTAGTGGGGAATCTTCCTATAAACTATACTCTGGAAAGTCTCTAACAGTGAAGGAAGTATTGTTTGTGCCAGGACTCAAGAAGAACCTCATCTCCATATCTGCACTAGATGCAAAAGGAATGAGGTTTGCATTCATAGATGGTCAATTCATCATGTGGCCAAGAGGAAAGACTATGGATGATGCGATGGTGATTGGAGAACAAGAAGGAGGATTGTACAAATTAAAGGGCCATCCAGAACAAGCATTGGTCCATGACACAGTAGAGCCAAGTGAACTTTGGCATAGAAGGCTTGCACATGTGCATTACAAAGCACTACCAAATTGCAAGCAAATTTGTTGAAGGTCTTCCAGAATTCCAAGCAAAACATGAGGGGGTTTGCAAAGGATGTACGAAAGGAAAGAATACAAAGAAGACATTTCCTAGCAGCGAAAGCAAAGCCAAAGGAATCCTAGAAATCATCAACTCTGATGTATGCGGTCCTATGTCATCAAACTCACTAAGCAGGTATGCATATTATGTTTCTTTTATTGATGATTTTTCTAGGAAGACATGGGTTTACTTCATGAAGAACAAAGACGAAGTATTCAACAAATTCAAGGAATTCAAAGCCTTGATCAAGAACGACACTGAAAAGAAGATCAAGACTTTTCGATCAGACAATGGCGGAGAATTCACTTCGAATGAATTCAAAGAGCTATGCAAAGAATCAGGGATTAAGAGGGAGTTGTCCACTCCTTATAATCCACAACAGAATGGGATTGCGGAATGGAAGAACAGAACTATCATGGAAGTAGCAAGAGCTATGCTTCTTGATCAAGATCTTCCTATGCATCTTTGGGCTGAAGCTGCCAGAACAGTGGTGTATGTATAGAACCATACTCCACATAGAGTACTCAAAAACAAGACTTCTGAAGAAGTCTTCTCCGACAAGAAACCAGAAGTCATCCATCTCAGAATATTCGATTGTCCTGTGTACATACATATTCCAAAAGAGAAGAGAACAAAATTAGATCCCTCGGGAAAGAAGGGTATATTTGTGGGATACTTTGAAAGCTCGAAGACCTACAGAATATATTTCCCAAGATACAAGAAGATTGACATCAGCAGGGATGTGAAATTTGATGAAGAAATAGCTTACAACAAACCCAGAAAGAGACCTGCTGAAGAAGTTGAAGAAGTATAAGCACCCAAAATTCATGAAACAACCATGAATGAAGGAACTCAAGAAGAAGATCGATATTTTGAAGAACCACAAAGACCTATAGATCCACCTCTGGAGAAGAATCCTCATAAGAGGAAACCTACTTGTGTACGAGAACTTATCCAAGGTGCAGAGAGATATGGGGCTCTAGAAGAGAATCACAGAGAAAGAAAGAGGACCAGATCTTGCTCCGGGTATGTAGCTTTACTATGTGATTTCATTGATAAAGACCCTTCCAGTTATGAAGAAGCGGCAGAACACAAATAATGGAAGGATGCTATGATCGAAGAATATCAATCGATCATGAAGAATGATGTTTGGGATGTTGTTCCAAGACCAGAAGGGAAGTCAATTGTAACTTCCAAATGGATCTATAAGATCAAACATGCTGCAGATGGTAGCATCGAAAAATATGAGGCAAGATTTGTGGCTCAGGGTTTCTCTCAGAAGGAAGGAATAGATTATGAAGAAACCTTTGCTCCTGTAGCCAGATACAGTTCCATCAGATTGGTATTTGCTCTGGCTGCAGTGATGAAATGAAAAATACACTAGATGGATGTCAAGACTACTTTCTTTAATGGTGTAGTGGAAGAGGAAGTGTATGTAGAGAAACCACTTGGTTTTGAGACTCATGACAAGGAGTCTCATGTGTGCAGATTGAAGAAAGCCCTGTACGGGTTGAAACAGGCACCCAGGACCTGGTACGACAGAATTGACAGCTTTCTATCCAGTTTGGGCTTTACCAAGAGTAAAGCAGATTCCAACCTTTACTACAAGGTTGAAGATGGCAACCTAGTGATGCTTCTACTATATGTAGATGATCTATTTGTGACAAGTACGGATGGGTTGATTGCTGATACGAAGAGAAAGCTTGCTGCTGAGTTCGAAATGAAGGACTTGGGGATGATGCATTACTTTCTAGGTATGGAGGTGTCGCAGAGTACAGATGGAATCTTCATTGGACAAGGGAAGTATGCAGTAGAGATCCTGAAGAGTTTTGGGATGATGGACTGCAAAGCTATGGCCACACCTATGGCATCGAACCTAAAGCCCTTGAACGATGCTTCATCGGATTCGGTTGATGCTACGATGTATCATCAGATGATTGGGTCCTTGATGTACCTGACGAACACGAGACCAGACATTTGCTTTGCTATGAACACCATGAGCCAGTTCCTGACAGATCCGAGACATGTTCACTTTATTGCTGCAAAGCATATTCTAAGGTACCTGAAGGGTACAGTTGATTATGGGCTCAAATACGATGCGAATCAGAAGATTAACCTAGAGGGTTATGTTGATTCAGATTGGGCAGGCAGTGACATTGATAGGAAGAGCACTTCAGGGTGTTGTTTTAGTATGGGATCAGGTGTGATCTCTTGGTTTAGCAGGAAGCAATGCTGTGTGGCACTGAGTACAGCTGAAGCAGAGTATGTCGCAGTTTGTTTAGCTAGTTGTGAGGCAGTATGGCTGAGGAAGCTACTGTCTGATTTATTTGATCTCCAGTTGGATGCTACTTGTATACATTGTGACAACCAGAGTTGCGTGAAGTTGTCAGAGAATCCAGTGTTCCATGACAAGTCGAAGCATATCGAGATCAAGTACCACTATATCAGGGATATGGTGTAGAAGGGAGCCGTGAAGCTCTAGTATGTTGCGATGGAGGAACAGATGGCTGATGTATTAATGAATCCATTGGCTAGGCTGAAGTTCGAGTACTTTAGGGAGAAGCTTGGTGTTCTCCAGATCGAGGGAAAGCGATGAGACCCATAGCCATTCTAACATGGTGAGAGGATTGGTTCCTTCCATGGTCAGATGTAAGGGCTAAGCCATTCTGTCATGGTGAGAGGATTGGTTCCTTCCATGTCAAATATGAGTGCTGGCCATTCTGTTGAGCAGGACAGATGTAAGGGCAACTGCCATTCTAGGAATGGAGGTACCTGGTCAGTTACTAGAAAAACTCAGTCTAGGACTGAGAAGCCATTCTGATGTGATAGAGGGATGTGTTCCCACTTGATCAGATGTAAGGGCTAAACCATTCTGTCATGGCTAAAGGATTAGGTTCCTTCCATGTCAGATGTGAGTGTTGGCCATTTCGACGAGCAGGTCGAATGTAAGGGCAACTGCCATTCTCTAGGAGAATGGAGGCACCTGGTCAGTTACCAGGTAGCTCAGTCGAGGAATGGGGGCCATTCTAATGTGACTGTAGGATTGGTTCCTATAAGATCAGATATGAGTGCAAGCCCTTCCATCATTGTGTGTAGAATGTGTTCCAACCTGGATGGATGTAAGTGCAGAGCCCTTTCATCATTGTGGTAGGATGTGGTTCCAGCCTGGATGGAAGTACAGAAATATTCCATCATTATGGTAGGATGTGGTTCCATCCTGGATGAATGTAAGTGCAAAGCTCTTCCATAATTGTGTGCAGGATGTGTTCCAGCCTCGATGGAAGTGTGGAAATCTTCCATCATTGTGTGCAGGATGTGTTCCGGCCTGGATGGAAGTGTGGAACTCTTCCATCATTGTGTGCAAGATGTGTTCTATCCTGGATGGATATGAGTGATGTGCCTTTCTGATGAGTAGGTCAGATATAAGTGCTGAAGAAGACCTACATGGAGGATAGGCCTACAGCCAACATGAAAAAGGGTTGGATCTGTATAAATTCCTGTGACAAGAAGAATCATGAGATAGCACCCATGATGATCCAAATCCAGTGATGATACCCAGTGATGATCCAGATCTAGTGATGATCCAAATCTAGTGATGATGATCCAGCAGTGATGATCCAGATCCAGTGATGATCCAAATCCAGTGACGATGTCCCATGATGATCCAGATCGAGTGATGATCCAAATCTAAAGATGAAGATAACTTAAAGACGAAGAGGACTTGAAGACTAAGAAGACTTGAAGATGTAGATGACGAGATGATCCAGTTGATACAGAGAAGAAGACCAGTGATGAAAATTGTGTCGAAATAATACCTTCCTAGTTAAGAGGGAGTGTTGATGTATTTGTAACTTTGGAATGTATTCATCTATGTATCTTATGTATTGTAACCCGATGTTTATTCCGGGATGTATCTATAATGTAATTGAGTCATGTTGTCATGCCCCGATGTTTCGATCGAGAGGATCAATAATGTAAACAAGTCATGTCAAGTCATTGTGGGTAACCCTCCGATTGTCTAAGGGTTAAAGTCCCCGCAGTTCTAGGGCACTAGGGTTATTAGACTCTCCTAGTAGAGGTCGGCCCTGGTAGGGTTTTAGTCATGTCGAGATTAGTATAAATAGAGAGCTGGACTCTCTATTTAACACACAACTCATACACACTCAAGTGTAGCGCATAGTTGAGGAAGGAGAAGACACTGGGGCTAGACAAGAAGAAGGTTACTGCTGTCGAAAGATCACTTACTGTTTTGGTGCTGATTCTATCTCTGAGGAAGTTCCGGGGTTTTCTCCATTTATGGTTTCCCTGAGGAAAAACATTTTGTTCATTGTCTCTTATGTTTGATTACTGTATTTGTTATTCTCTCAGTTAAAGGTCCTAAATAATGCTAGCTTAATGTTGAAAAACTAACAATATTTTAACTTGAAATAAAAGAATAATCGACTATCTGTAAATACAACATTTATCTACTAAGGTATTTTCTTAACATATTAATCCTTCTACCTGTACTAGATTACTGCTATTTCTTTTCCAGTATATTTACATAAATAATCTTGTAAAGACAATAACATAGATACCCAGATTATTGTTCTTTTTGACAATAACGTACATACTGAAATAAATTACTCTGCTATTATGAAATGGAGAACCACATCTATTCAATTCAGTCTCTTATCATTTTTTCATCTACTTTAAATACTCTGTCTGTGCTGGAGTACGGCCTGGTCCTTCCAGGTGTGGAAAAACAAAGATGAGAATTATTTTCCATCTAATTCAGATTCATTTCTCCAATAATCCAAAAAATTACTAACTCTAACATTTTACAACTAAATATTTAACATTCATTTAACAGTCAGATTCAGATTTAACTATCTAACATAGTAAAACAAAATAATGTAGAACCTGATTAGGATAGACAACAACAGCGTTAGGAGGCCGTTCCTCCCTACCAAACTCTTGGAGAGCACTCAAACAACGCTTCCTCAGGACCCCCGAGCCTGTTCCTGGTCTTCTTGGCTGAGAACTGGTGGAGCATGCAAACAATAGACTAGTCCAATGACTCAGTAAAACACTCTGCACTCAGCAGTAAGACCCTTCAGCTGAAAATCTGCACTAGATCACTTAGCAATTATCCCCTCAAACTCTTTCTACAATTCCCTTCCATTGAATTTCTCTGAAGTACATTCACCTGAATGATCACTTCTCTAGAAATGAGCAGCCTCAGCTCTCTTCAATGGGCATTTTTATAAAGATTGCCTAGGTCTTTTGGGTCAGTTGACATTAATAGAGCTACCTGCTCTGATTCCACTTTTTTGGGGAATCATGACGCCAAATATAGGGAGGTTGCCACCTGCAACAGTTGGAAGTGGTTTGATGATGCTGCCACATGTCTCTTTGCTCTCCACCCAGTCTCCTCCACCAATTTGACCAGTAAATACTCTTTTAACAGCTCTCATAAGCTGTTGTTTCCACCTTTATTTATTTATAATTAAAATATTCAGAATTACATTAAATATCCTTGACTCTGCTGAGTCATCAATTACAACTTAGCATAAAATTTAACATATTGTCCTCAAATAAAATAAAATCAAATAATTTTTTTTTTGTTGCAAAATTAAAGCATGTGACAATCAGATAGTTGCATAAGTGAATTCTATATTTCATTAATTAACAAAAAATAAATCCTACATTAAACCCATTCTTGGAAATGTCCAAAATTTACTTATTCATAGATATATTAATCTACGTTTTGAATTTTGGACTTTTATTATTTGATATTTTAATAAGTATGATGAATATCATATCATCATAATACTAGTCAAATTAAAAAAAAAACATTAGAAGTTAAAAGATGATCAATTTTGATGTAAGTTTATTATAGACATCTTTTTTTCCTTGTGAAATACTTTAGAGGTCTTAAAAAAATTGAGTGATTTATAATATAATACAATTACGCCTTTTTTTTCGTGAAAAAAAACTGTTGTTATTTCGAAAGTTCTTAACTATCTTTGATGAAAAGTATCCATTGCATTGTATCTTCGTTCTCTTCCTAATCATATCTATTTAATTTCCTTGTAATAAGTTTGTATAATGTATCTATATTAAGAGGGACTTTTGCTCCATTTGTTAGTGTGAATCCATATAAATCTACTTGACCTTAGTTAGGCCTTCCCCTTTTCCAACATTATTATCTAGTGCACAATGTTTTTGTGTCCTTTTCTCAATGTTTAATTTTTGGTTCATCTACAAATTATTTCTTTGATTTCTTTGTTCTATGTGTTGGAAGAATTAAAATAATGGAAGTGAGAGAAATCAAGCCCAGAAGTAGTTAGTTTTGGTATGAAAAAACATAATTTATTACTTAATCACCAAGATAATAGTTAAAAGATAGTTGGTGATGAACTAACATATTGGATCATCCATATACAAGTTACATTACATATATAAATCTCAAAAATATGGCATCATACTAAATAATCATTTACATAAGAACCTAACTTACTTGTTGAAAGTGGACCACATTGCTTTTTGAGTGTCTATTTTATTTGCTTGGTTGAATCCCTCAATCACTCCATCGTTGCTATCGCCGGCTATCGACCTCACAGCTCCACCCACTATACCGGTAGATACATGTCTATGTTAACCATACCATATTGAAATTCATAACATCTATGTTAACCATACCATATTGAAATTCATAACGCGTGGCAGTCCCTCGGCTAGGCGTCTGTGATGATTCAATATCAGTTCGATTTCGAAGTTTAGAATTGGATAGCTTCTTGTTCCCTGGTGAAACGAACCAAAAAATAGAAAATAAATGTAGCCTATAAAGCAAGCAAGCAGCTAAGCGAAAACCAATTTGTCTCTCTTGTTAAAGCGTATGAGGAGGCACAAATGCACAGAGTTTTCTTAGCTTGCTACCAGGCTCCTTTGCCACAGATGCCCTCATTTTAAACTAGGTTTCCCTGCCATGGATGCCATGGCATCCCGTAGTAGTTATTTATTCTTGTTTGACTTGGATACCCGACGTTATTATTCTTTCTTTCATTCTTTGCATTTTCAGATATAGAATAATTTGATGAGCGAGAATCGCCATATGCAGGTATTGATATTTACTTTGCCTTATGCTTTATGGAAATTAGGAAGAAGTCTAAGAGCAGTTAAACCAAGAGCATTATGACATCATCATTATTTCTAGCAGTTGAATCAGTAGTTACCGTAACAGTACCGAGAGCATTTTCAACAACATCACCACCAACAGTTAAAAGAGTAGTAACCAGTTCCCAGAGCAGTTAAAAGAGTAGTACCAGTAGCAGCAGTTCCATCAGCATTTGAACTAGCATAACCGGTCCACTGCGTCAACAATTTAACCAGCAGATTCACATATTATCTTCATAATTCCTGGCAGCAAAAGGATTCAGATAATAAGTAGACAACAGGTAAGGCATTTTCTTTGGATTACTAATTATGAATACTACAAACTTAGAGACAAATGGTGGTATGAAAATGCCAAATGCTAATGATTATGTCAAGGCCAAACTGCTAATGCAGAAACAGTGGCACGTGCACTTAATGCATGCATATGCTAACGATTTTGGTGGCATTGAGGGTGCCACGACTAGGTAATGCAGAAACAGTGGCACGTGCACTTAATGCATGCATATGCTAACGATTATGGTGTCAATGCCAGACGGTGCCAAGACTTGATGTCAATGTCATGCGAGACGGTGCCAAGACTAGGTAATGCAGAGACAGTGGCACGTACACTTAATGCATGCATAGATGCTTAGAATCCATATGTAAGATTTTTGAAAATTGGAGCTTAAACATTTAATGTTAGCGAGGTAATGTTATAGTTTTCCTTAACATTAATTCACCTTTCAATATGTTATATCCAACTTTCTATATGTTATCAATTTTGAACATAAGATTAGATTAATTTGTCTTTGGAGTTTCCCCTCACCTTAATTTGAGGCCAAATTAGAGGTCGAAGTTATTGATTGATGAACAAAAAGATCTTGTAAAAATCCAAGATTGGTTAAAATAACTATGGTGTAAATATTTTATTGAAAACTTTTGATTAAAATAAAGATTAAATAAAGATTTGATTAAAAACTTAATGAAATAATTACATGATTGCATAGATTTTTATGTCACTATTAATAGAAAGACAGCAATTAATAACAACAACTCTTGTTGCATGAGAGTATTTTATTTTTGTCCCTTTTCTCAGCCACGATTCTATCAACAATAACAACTCTTGTTGCATGGAGTATTTTATTAGTCCGTACGGCAGGGACTAATAACAACTCTTGTTGCATGAGAGTATTTTATTTTTGTCCCTTTTCTCAGCCACGATTCTATCAACAACACAATTATTAGAAGAATTGTGTATTGATTTCCAATTATATGTTCAAGAAAGTAAAATACATTAAATTGGAACTCTTTTTAAATATTATTCATGTGGACTCAAATTCGAGTCGGCTTACGCTTTCATAATCGCATTATATTGAGTTGGAAAAGGTACTCCTTAGGACTATGTATTTTACGTAGTTTAGAAATATAAAATGGAGCTTATTTGTATGATCTTTTGAGTTTGATAATAATCTATGATTTTTTCCAATAAATTATTTTTAAATCATTTATAACAATTATTTAATTATTTATATTTTTAATTTAAATTACAAATTTTTTATTATTTTTTAATTTAAATAAATTATTTTTAAATCATTTTCATTATTAATATCTTCAAATTCAAAACACAATTCATTATCCTATATCATTTATTTGCTATAAATAGTAACTATTTTTTTTCTAAAATCCATAACTTTTCAATATAATTGTAAGTTTCAATACTACCATATCTCGATCACTGTCAAAACTATCACATCTTGTTACTATCTTAAAAAACATGAAATTTGAATTAATTATAAATTACTTTTTACATTTGGTTTAAGGCTGGTATAAACATTTAAAGAGTTCAGGTACTAAGGCTAGTTAGTGATGACCAAAATATAAAAAACAACCTAGAAATTGTAGATAATATATATACAGATATGCTTTCAATATATAAGGAAAATAATTGTTATGAAAATGATCTGATTACAAAAGCTAACAAATGGGGGTGTTCAATGAAAAAGAGGCCTTTTAATATGGGAACTGTTACCTAGGATAAGGGCGTGGATCATGCTCCATCAAAATGTCATGTTTCATCTCCTTAACGGTTCAATATACACCCCTAACATCAAATCCTTCCTTAGATAAACGATCAACACTGCCATTCCTTTACCTATAAATGTGTTGGAAGGAAATATTTGAAAACATTTAAGAAAATATGAAAGCCTCTTCAAAAAAAGGTTGAAGATTGAGTTTATTTGAGGACTACTTGCATCTCATCCATTCAATAACCAAAATTGAGTCCCAAAAAATCTATAGATTTTGTACATCCTTGAGAGGGAGAGCATTAAGATCAGTTTTAGAGCCGTCAATTTCGTGCGATTATTGGAACTCTGACCCACTCCAATATAAAATTGAATCCATTGATGATCATTGAAAAATAAGATGCATCCTGTAGAACATGTAACATCGTCCCCTTAATTATGACTCTTGCTTCCTTGAATAATATTTCTTTGAAAACATGTTCATATTTCCATTGTCATTCTTTCTCACACGTTCTTCACACATACTTCTTCGTAAGAGATTCCTTTTAGAATGATGTTTTTTATTTCGCTCACACACTTTCCCTTCAAATATTCTTTAATATATATAGAGGAGACCCTTCATAAAGAGTTATGTCTATTTGAAAAGACACATTAACCTTTAAGTAAATAATTATTTTCCCTCTTTTTTACTAATAAGCCCATGATTTTGGAAACCCACACTTGGTTTTGAAAACCCACCCATGGCATTATGTATACGAGACCATTAAGTAAATAATTAATTTCCTTATTGTTTACTAATAAGCTCATAGTTTTGTGATGCAAATGGCCTCGATTGTCATCCTTCAGAGTCACATAGCAAACAACACATAGTTTATATAATTCCAAGTATTATGGCTTGTATTAATATCAGAAAACAAATTGCATATATCATTTACCATCCAAGGTGAATTCCCTTATGGCTTAGTTGACCATTTACATTACAACATAGTTATATGGTTGTACATGGTTAACCTACAACTCAAAGGAGGAATACCAATACAATTCTAAGGGTCTGATCCCCTTCTCTCTTGCCTTAATGACTATTTTTACAGTTCATCCACCTGCTCAGGAAGCTTATAGAAGATTTTAGATCCCTCTGGAAATCTCCATAACACGAAGTCCCATCTTGCCTCCTCACCTACCGCCATCACAACTTCTGCAACTATTTCACCTACCTTTGTTGTGTCCTAGATACACTTTGTCCTTTTGTAGTATTGGAATCCATAATTCTATAAATCCTCGTCAGTCGGCTCTCGACTGGTACTCATGGTTTATCCTTAGGACTGATGCAATGTCTAGTTCTTCATCTTTTTGTCGGCATTCCCCTTGACTACCTTATCTTTATATATTCCTTTCATCTGTCAAAATTCCCTTCGACCAGACTACTCTCACATTTGATATTATCCTCAGTATTCATTGCCAATCATCGACCACGACTTGGTTGGCATTCCTATGACGCCTCTTCCTCCACATAGACCTTATCTCTTGTTGAACTCCCACCTTGGCTCATCTCAGTAGCTATCTTCTGCGACCTCTACCTTGTCACATTCCTTACATCACGCTCATCAAAAACTAGACTTCTACTATGATTGAAACCCGACCATTTCACTAGCTTCCTTCGACCATTTCATTACGGTCAAAATTCTCTCTGTTGGTTTTACCATCAACTCTCCTAGCCTTTTAGACTAGCTATCATCTCTAGTTGTGACTTGGAATTTCCTTCAAGCCATCTCCTATTCTATTGACAACCCTTTGGAATTAATGGTCCCTTTCCTTCACACAGAAGGTCTTCAACTCTTCCCCTATGACCGCAATCGTTCATCCTCCTTCTACCTGGTATCCAACTCGACCCTGCATCCGTCGACCATCTATGTCAACTGCTCAGTCCTCTGACTAATCCTTCCTCGGCTACAACTCCTAAGTCACCCGCCACCACATGTGGTCTTTCCCTTGACCAGTTCTCGTTAGCTCACTTAGTCTGATGACTAATTTGATGGTCTAAAACTTGACCAGTCCTTGTCGACTGCTTCCTTCTAGTTGACTACATGGGTTCACACAACGCACATTTATTATCCCTAGAAGGTCATCATTCATATTCCATCCATCTCCCTTTTTTCCAACTTCATCGTTCGGTCTTGGGATAGATTCCCCTACATCATACTCCCCAGATTATAAAAAATATTTTCCTCAAGATGAGGAATCTTCTCTTACAATATCCTAATACTTGCATTTCTTTCGGTGGAAGTGTCTAAACTTGTACCACATGCTTAGTGGATTATTCCTTCCTTCCACTCCAGTCAACTGTCTTTTGACTTGGTTCAATCTTTGCAGTCATCTTTCTTTGACTGCTTCCACATTCCTCGGGGTGATCTGTCATCAACCTTGTATTAGACTAACCAACTCCATTGTTGACCCTTGTCATTGACTCTTTTATTCTCCTCTTTGGACTTCTCCATGGCCTCAACTACGCTTACATGCTTGCAGTAAAATGTGCCACCAAGTACCTCAACGTCCTTCTGCATTCCATCCCCTTAGACCTCCCTAGAAACATACACGATTACCCTTCCTTTTCCAACTCTTTTCCCGACTTGGAGGTATCCACTTATTCGGATGATTCCTATCCATCGTCACTCTCTTCTCATTATATTCCATTTCGACATTCTCTAAACTCTTTGATTCATCTCGACCGCTCTTGCCAGCTTCTCCCTCCATGGTAGTTTTCACATCAGACCCGAACTCAACATCACGACAGTTTGGTTCATGTTTCCTCTCCTCAAAAAACTATGTCTTTCTTATTTTTACTCCATTCATCTTATGTTGGGCTTCTCGACCCATTTCTCCCGTCGATCTTACCTTGACGGATTGCATACTAGATGCAAATTTTGTTTCATCCTTTGGAAGACTTACTGCTACCAGTGCGGACTCATCTTCTGCTACAAGTATTTCCCCAACTCACCTCTCCTCTTTCTTCAACCTTGGAAATAGACTCTGTTACATGTATTTTGTTGCCTCTATAGTATTTATGGCCTTCTTTCCATTTTCCTCTGCAGTCCTTTGCAACTGCTCCTTCAACTTGTTGGTCAAACTCTCTTCTTCTACTGGGCATTCCTACAGACTCTACTTTGTTCTACATTTTTCCTCGTTGTCATCTCCTCGACTGCATTCTTCACATCCATTTGACTCATCCTTATAAAAAATCCCATCGACAACTACACCTCCATGCTTCCTCAAGTGAATGACGACAAATACTTCCACTTCATCATTCATTTTCTCGATCAGAATCATTCCGTAGTTGGTGGTATTTTTATCCTACTACTTCTCTATATCGTCGGCTCCATATTTGTCCGACCGTTCCTCCACTTCACCGACAATACCTCGATTGGAATACTTGGCTACCTCATCGACGTTCTCTACATCCGACTCTTTCTCCTCAGTTTTGTTGGTTAAGTCTTCGACCGATTTCCTTCCTTCTTTGGTGGCCTTTACACATGACTACTTGTACTTGTCTCAATTCTCTTCCACCTCAGAGTTATTGCTCGCCTACCTTTCTGCCTCTAGTCTTGCAGATTTGACAATTTTTCTAGCAAGTATTCTCTCCTCGGGTTGGGTCCTCTCTTGGACATCTTCCAACATCACCCCTTCCTCAAGGAAGCATTCATTGACTTCCTCTTCATATGCAAAACATCCTTCACACCCGTCAGCTTGTGCTCTGCCTAACATATCAAGATTTTGTTCGATCCGCTGACAAATATAGTCATTGCCTAACATATCAATATTTTGTTCGATCCGCTCATGGATATAGTCATTCTCCTTGACCATGAGGATTCTCTTTCCCATCATTAGGATTCTCATCAACATGACTTGACTCGATAGTTTCTCCAACCCACATGTTTTCTCCAACACTTCTAGCTTCAACATTATCACCCTCAGTGCATTGCAAAACTTCCTCAAGGTTGTCTTCTCTCTCGACCTTGGAACTCCTGTGCCCTTGCTTTATGCAGTCTTCATCTAGACCCATCGACCAAGTCCTCCTCTACTCTGCTTTTCTTCAACAACTCTACTCAACCTTGTTGTTGGAACTGCTTCTTGGATTCCAAACTTCAACTGAGGTTTTCTTCTCTTCTCTAGCAAGTACTTGACTAGACAATCCATTGATGGAGTTACCCATTGATCATTACCTTCTGTATTCATTGGTTGACTCTACTGAACAACAGGTGGAGCCACCCAATTATTCACTTTGACATTATACAACTCTACCTACAACTGCATATGTGGAGCTCTAACTCTCTTCAATTTTTTTTGGATTTATATAACTCTACCCCAACTCTTGCGGGATCTATCCTTCCCTCATAGCTATTTCAAATTGCAGTTAGAGTTGTTTCTCTACCCTCCAATCGTAATCGAACCCTTCATGTAGGATCATCCTTCTCTGATACCACTTGATGTGGACGACCTTGATTGCCGACCTTCAGAGTCACACAACAAACAACACATAGTTGATATAATTCCAAGGATTATGGCTTGTATTAATATCAAAAAACAAATTTCATATATCATTTACCAACAAGGGTGAAGTCCCTTATGGCTCAGTCAGCCATATACATTACAACATAGCTATATAGTTGTACATGGTTCATCTCCAACTCAAAGAAGGAATACCAATACAATTCTAAGGGTTCGATCCTGTTCTCTCTTGCCTCAATGTCTATGTATACAGTTCGTCCACCTTTTTAGGTTGCTTCTAGAAGCTTCCAACTCCCTCTAGAAATATCCATGGTGTGTAGTGTCATCTGGCCTCCTCACATACTGCCATCACTTCTTCTGCATCTTTTTCAGCTACCTTTGATGCGTCCTAGCCACGCTCTGTCCTTCTACAGTCTTGGAATTCAACATTCTCGAAATACTCGTCAGTCGGATCTCGATTGGTACTCATGGACTCTCTTTAGTCGCCCAGTGCAACGTTCCATTATTGATCCTTTCGTCGACATTCCCCTTGACTACCTTATCTTTATATCTTCCTTTCATCTATCAAAAATCACTTTGACCATACTACTCTCACATTCGATCTTCTCCTCATCCTTTGTCGCCCATCATCGACCATGACTTGGTTGGAATTCCTACAACACTTCTTTCTCTGCATCGACCTTCTCTCTTGTCAACCATCCAACTTGGCTCATCTTGGCATCCATCTTCTACGACCTCTACCTTGTCTCCTTCATTCCATTGTGCTCATCAACGACTGGTCTTCTACTTTGACTGAAACTCAGTCATTTCATTAGCTTCCTTCGACCATTTCATTACGTTCGGAATTCTCTCTGTCGGTTTTACCACCAACTTTCCTAGCCTTTTCGACTAGTTATCATTTCTAGTTGTGACTTATAATTTCCTTCAAGTCATCTCCTAGTCTATTCACGACCCTCTGGACTTTACGATCCATTTCCTTCACACAGAAGGCCTTCAACTTTTCCCCTACGACCACATTTGTTCATCCTCCTTCTACTTAGTCTCTAACTCAACCTTGCATCCATTAACCATCTGTGTTGAATGCTCAGTCCTTCGACTGCAACTTCTCAGCTGCCCACCACCACTTCTGGTCTCTCCCTAGACCAATTCTTTTCTTCTCACTGAGTCGACTAACTGATTTATTGGTCTACCACTCGACCAGTCCTCATCGATCATCTACGTTGACTACATGGGTTCACATGGTGCCCATTTCTTATCCATGGAAGGTCATAATCCATCTTCCAGCCAGCTCCCTTTTTGCCTACTTCGTCAATTGGTCTTGGGATAGATTCCCCTGCATCATTTAAAAAACCCATCCATGGTTTTGGAAACTTATCCATGGTATTTTCCTTTGACATCAATGAAAATTTTGCTAACCATTTTTTCTTTGGGTCTACATTGCAAAGGTAAAGTGAAGAACAAGTGGTCAAGGGCCTCATTTTTTGTTTATCTATGGGTGTTATTTATGGATCTAGAGGGAGTAGCAGTGGACGCAATTTTAGACTTATAAATTCTTTGGAAAGATTGAATATGGATTGCCATACATGAAGGGGGATGGTGAGAGGAATGAAATAATGATGGGGTGACTATATTTGTAGATGGAAGGAGTAAAAGGAGAAATAGATTACATCAATTCCCATATTGTAACTAGGATATAAATGATATGAAATTGGATCTGAATTGACTAGTGGGAGTCGTAATCAATTTGTTTTATCAGTTGTAATTCAACAACATTAGAAATCCTTGTGAAAAAATGTAAAAGAAATTAAATGAAAATGGGAGAAATGGATGTGAGAAAAATAAGTGAACAAATTAATAAGATAATAAGATAATGAGAGAGTGGGAATGTGTAACAAAGAGCCAGGATTGGTGGCCTTCCCATTACCCTACTCTCGTGTATCTCATTTGGTTTTCACTCTCAAAGAGATGTTTGCCACAAGAGAGAGTAGAGAAAAAAACAAAAAGCACACAAATGTATAGGAAATTTTTTAGATGAATAATTGAGCCCCATTCAAAGATGGTTTTCCCATTAGGTTTCGAGGATAAGAATTTTCATGTTTTTTGTGTTTTCAGTTTTTGTGGTTCAATATGCTTGCATGTTCTCATTTGTTTAATCATTACTGGTTATTATTTTCCATGAGTTCATCTTGTTTTCATTCTCAAAAGTAAGATCGTAACAACCTATGAAAATCCATCATCCTTTAATTGTAAATAGATCAATGGTTGAGTTTCTTCATCTATTGGAGTATTCAAATAGTTACAATTTGTATGGTTATGACTAAGCATATCACATCATTTATTGTTGGGGAAAAAATTATGATGTTGAATTTGATTGATTGATTTAACATAATATATAATATTGCTTTGTAATCTATTATGTTGTCCATGATTAACAACTAGTGTCTAGAATCTGGGGCACTTACTTAGCATATTCATCCCATCATCTCATAGTGTTGGAAGCCATATGTTGCCAGAGAATTAATTATTAATATCTGGGAATTGGATTTTCTAAGTATCTGTTCAATTCAACTTAGGCGCGGTTATAAGTTCTGGGAAGTGATTTATTCTTCCAATCCATTGTTGGATTTTGGAGTGCCACTTGTTATCTTATCGACTATATTAATCATGGTAAATAATTTCCCTAGTTAGTTCCTTATTATTGATGTGTAGGGTTGTATCTAAGTACATAAATGTTCTATGTATTGATATTGTATTTTGAAGATATGTGTGTGTGCGTGCGCACATGCGTGCACGCGCGCGTGTAACTTAATAAATAAAAGAATATACTAATCACCCATGAGCATAAACAAAATTATCCACTTGCATTGCTAGGGTAATGATATGGAAGTATTATTTTATATTACTTTATGATGGTGTTAACCTCATCGCCCTCTCTTTAGAGTTGTCTTATTGTTTGTATTGGCACATTGGAGAGAGTATATTTGTTTGAAAATAAAGATAAATAAAAGAATCTATCTGTTTGGGTACATTCCCATAATTGTTAAGAGTGAAAGGGATATCAATTAATTGAATACTTGCAATTCTTAAAGGAAGCGTGGATTCCTTGTAGTTTTGGAACAATAGCAACTAGAGGATGTCATTATATTCATCCAAGTTTGATAATAATAAAAGGGAAATGCCTTGTCCTTTGATTGAATAACATTTCATTTGATCTATGATTATCTAAGCTCATCATTTTATGAGCCAATGCAAGTGTTAAAATACCACTATGTTAGAATAGTAGAGTCAATCTAAACTAGTTAACCTATCTAAGCAACCAACAACATATCATAAAATATAAGAACAGGAAAAGAAAAGGACAAGAGAACACCGATATACGTGGTTCACCCTAATGGGTTACATCCATGGGAAGGGAGTCTTCTATTATCTCCAGAATGTCTTCTCCAATCTTACAAGAGAGCAAAGCACAAATACCCCAAAGAATATAGAAGATGTACAACCGTGTCACAATAGTACCACTGCTACATCAAGAATACATGATATGTAGAGACTCACTTGACCCTATTATATACTAAGAGATGAGGAATTACTCTCACATATTGCATGTGGGATAATATAATTCTCCAAAATAACATCTCTTAATACAATACCATGGACAAATACTCTACACAAGTAAATACACCACCATATAACTATGGGTTAAATGTATTACTCTTTTACATAAGATTGTAGATAGCTTCTGACATAATACAAATACATTATTACCTTCCAAGGAATATAATATATTCCAACACACTATTTTGGTTGTCCTCTTTTTCGATGTTCACTCCCCAATTCCTAGAGACATTGGTGGTTCAAGGAGTGTTGGATTATACCCATGGATTCATATTCTTTTCATTTTTCAAGTGGATTGAGTGGACATAAGACATCATTGGGAACATTTGATGCAGATGTTTCAAAGGTGATAACAATCATAACTGGTTGATGGTCATATACACATACCAAGTGTAACACCCCGGTTTTGACCCCGTTGCATTTAAATAAATTATGTAAATAATCATGGTGTGGAGTTAGGCAAAAGACCCACCATTGATTTAGTATGTATGTTTCGGCAATTAAGGTGTGGCCGATGGTATTTTTTTTATGCTAACGAAACATTAAAAAGCTAGACATCATGTTAAAATTGCAATTTTTAATTAAAACCCATAACCAACTATGTCAACGCAACTAAATAGATGGGGGCATGATTTTTCCTAAGGATGAGGGAGTGGGGGATTGGGAGAGTGGAGAAATTTGAATTGGGTAGAGAACCAATTCTAGAAAGAAAAAAACGTTTTTTTGAATTTATTGGGCAAGAAAACACCAAAAACGGCCACCTTTCCCTCATGTGGCAGCGTTTCAACTTCCCTCACAATTTGGACTGAACAAAACATTTTGGAAACAAATTGAGCATACACGCAGCAGCAAGCAAGCAAAAAAAAATGATTATGAGTCTGAACCTTTCATGAATTTCTCCTGTCCAGCAAGCTGGATCCTTCACGTTTTGGGTTTTCCCTATGTGGATTGTTTCTCTCACGTTTTCTCCTGTCTGTTAGTTGTTTTCCTGAACAGGAATGTCCTAAATTTGATTTTGTGCCTTTGTTTTGAAAGACCGACAACGTTTTCGTTTGGAATTTTTGCAGTAATCGGTCTGACATCAACAATGTTCATAAATTTGTAAATTTCTGTGTGTATGTAATCCCTGGCATCTGCTACATTTTGATAAATCCCAGGATGTAGATCCCTGTGTGTGTGCATCCATGTTTGGAATTTGAATTGATTGAAGGAATGGAAATAGAGTCTTGAATTGCTTGATAAAACTAGTGTGTGAAAGAACCTCACATACCAATCTAGAAGGTTGGTTTTCTTCTTTGCATGCCCTGAATAGCATTGGAAGGGAAGGCATGGCCTGAGGGACTTTGTTGTAGAGAAGGGAATGCTTCCTTGTGTTGGTGGTGTAATTGTTTAGAAATCAAGCTAGATACGGTGTGGGTGTTCATAGCTCTGGGGATGAGCTCACTAGCTTAGCAGTCAGTCTTTCCACCTCCTTAACAGCCTGATAAACCAAACTGGAAGGATGGCTTGGCGGGTAGCCTGATAAACCCATCTATTGGCTTGGTTGTGTCTCATGTGAATTTGGTTAAGTGTAAACCACTTCCAGTGTAAGTCTGATAAACCCAACTGTGTTGGCTTGACTGAATTTTAATTGTATCCTTGGCTGTGGGTGAAGCTTGTTAGTGTTCCTTATTCCTTGGGGAATATCATGCCTAGCTTGGGGGTGACAGTGTTGCTGAGGGATTAAAGAGCACACTAGCCTATGGTTGGGTGGAATGTTGCAGCAACATAGCTGGTTGTGGGACAAGTTCTATTCAAGGTAAGTGTTCTTGTCTATGTTATTCTCTGCAGTTGTATTATTTTATTGTAAATTGCTTGATGGAATGTGATGAACATGTTGTTGTGTTGAACTGATGCATTGTTCCTTTGAATAACTGTAATTATAGGCATCTATGTATGTTTTCCATCAATGCATTTCAATCTAAGTTGCAAGGTAGATTGGCCAGATCTGTAATGGCATGAATGATCAGATCGATCCAAGAATTCAGCGAAAAAATTTGGGTTTTCTACTAGAAATCCCCATTTACGCAGTATGTGGGATGCGGGATGCAGAATGACGGTTTGCAAATTGTGGTTTCCGCAATTTTTCCTTCCACAATTTTCATTCCGCAACTTGCGGGATGCGGGATGCAGGATCGCGGTGTCGAGATTTTCACAATTCCCAACCCCGCAAGTTTAGGTTTTCGCACCGTCGATCTTCACAAGATGATTGTCTGCCGTTGATTTGTTCCCAATGCGGGATGTGGGATGCAGGTTGCGGGAAGTAAGATTTCCATTCTCATAACTTTCGACCCCGCAACTCGGGATATTGGCACCGTTGATTTTTGCGAGTGGATTCTGAACCATCGATTTGGTTCTAGTTTGTGGGATCGTTTTAGATCATTGATTTCCATCACATTTTCTCTTCATTGTCCGATATCCTCTGAGATATTTCCTTGCAGATCGTCTAGATAATCAATGGAAGACGAGAGGGAGCGTGACAGTTTTGGAAATGTCGAGAAGTGGTTCGTGACCATTCCCCGTGTTTCGATGAACAATAAAAGTTCTCGATGAATTTTCAATTCCGCATGATAACAGGGTATGGGTACGTGACAATGTGGTATCAGAGTTGCGGGTTGCAGCATTGGGCCTAGATGGGACAAAAAGGATTCAAGAGTACCCTTTGATACCAACTTGTAGTACACTACATTGTGGTATCAGAGCTGCGGGTTGCAGCATTAGGCCTGGATGGATCAGAAATCAATTCACAAAGCTGCCGGTTACAACATTGGTCCTAGATAGGCCAGGCAACAGTAAGTAAAATGGTTTTTATTTTGAATTATTTTGTATCTAACAGATGGTGTTATTAATACATTTTGCAGAATCCTAGTCACCTTCAAAAGCAGCATTCTAGAGAGTGCAGTTGGGTAAAGTGAGTTGTGGTTTAGCCATGAGAACCGACAACATGCATGATGATGTACAAAACCCCAATGAGTATGATGAATATGCTATGGGGGAAAATGTCCAAGTTGGAAATGCTGAGACAGAATCTAATGGGAGAATATTGCAAGAGACTCCCCCAAATTTTGTAGCCACCATGAGAAGCCTAATGGCAGAGATGCAGAGTTACAAGGAAGATAATGAAAGATTGGTTAAGGCTCAGGAGGAGTAGAATCAGCTGAATGCAGCCATGCTACAAAGTTTGACGGATATTTAGAGAAATATGAACTTCGAGGACCAAACAGAAAATCCATAAGGGAGTAAGAACACTGCTAGAAGAAGAAAGAGATCACCTAGTGATTCATATGACTCTGAAGGATCCACTAGAGATCCAAGTTATTCTTCTCATGAGAATCAAAGAAGGAAGCGCTACCAGAACCACTCACGAGATGAATTTAAGAAGGCAAGGCCTCCTACCTTTAATGGTGAGGTAAAGACTGGTCAAGAAGCTGAAGCTTGGCTTCTGGGAATGAGGAAATATTTCCCAAGTCCAAGACTATTCTGGGAATATGAAAGCTAGAGTAGCCATTTTCAATTTAACTGGAAGAGCATCCATATAGTGGGAGAATTTCAGACAAGTAAATAAGATCAATGAAAGGAAGATTGTGTGGAAGCAGTTCCAGAAGTATTTCAAGGAGAATTACCTCTCTGACAGGTACTATGATGACAAGATTAAAGAGTTCCATGAGTTGGGATTGGGACAACAAACTATGGAAGAGTACGTAAACAAATTCTTGGAATTGTTGAGGTATTTCAAGTATATTAAAGATGAGAAGGTGAAGATCCAACTTTTTCTGAGTGGAATTCCTCAGTCCTACAAAGACAAGATTGAGTTCTATGAACCTATAACTCTGGAAGAAGCAATAAGAAAAGATAAGTATTGCTACGAGCAAGGAAATAACAAGTCGGATTACCATAAAACATGGAAGGACAAAAGGAGTGAGAAGTTTGATGAAAGGAAGAAAGGATTCAAACCTTCTAACTTCAGGAATCAAAAAAATCAACCAACACAAGTTGAGAAGCAGCCAGCTAGAGCGAATGGAGAGAAGCCAAAAGATCCACAGTAGAACAGAGGGCCACTCCAATGTTGGAAATGTGGAGGACCCCACATGCGTAGGTACTGTCCACTTGAGAATGAGAATGCAAGGCCATCATACAATATTCAAGAGGCAGAAACAATGGGACAAGTAGAAAGGGTCATACCTAGAATATATGCAACACTGGAAGACCGCCGGGCAGATCACTAGTCAATGGTGGTTGAAGTTGCAGGTAATATTGTTGAGAAATCTATTTCTATTTTGATTGACCATGTTTCCACTCACGGTTATATTGCTCCTAGAGTAGTGGAGGTTTGTGCCCTTAAGAAAGAAAAGCATAGCAAGTCATGGTTAGTTCAACTAGCCACTGGAACTAAGAGAAAAGTTAAGGAAGTGGTAGAGAAATGTCCATTGGTGATGAATGGATTGGTCACTTGTGTAGATCTGAATGTTCTACCACTTGGTTGCTATGATGTTCTCATTGGAATGGACTGGTTAAAAGCTCACAGAGTGAAGCTTGACTGTTATAATAAGACTTTTGAATGCATGGATGAAGAAGGGAACCTAGTAGTTGTAAGGGGAATTCCAAAGGTAATTTCTGAGAGATAGATTTCAGCAATGCAGTTAAAGAAGTTTTGTAGAAAAGGTTGTCAGTTGTATGCAGCCCATATTGAGGAGACAACAGAGAATGAAACTCCTAGGTTGGAAGACTATCCTGTGTTGCAAGAATTCAAGGATGTTTTTCCTAATGAGGTTCGAGGACTTCCTCCAAAGAGGGACATAGACTTCAAAATTGAACTCGTGCCAGCTATAGCACCACTGTCAAGGGCACCCTACAAAATGAGTACACCGAAAATGTTAGAGCTGAAGATGCAGCTGCAAGAATTGTTGGATAAAAAGTATATCAGGCCGAGTGTTTCTCCTTGGGGAGCACCAGTTCTGTTTGTAAAGAAGAAAGATGGTACACTCAGATTGTGTATTGATTACAGGTAGCTAAATAAAGTCACGATGAAGAACAAATATCCCTTGCCAAGAATTGATGACCTCTTTGATCAAATGAAAGGAGAAAAGGTATTTTCCAAGATTGACTTGAGGTCTGGTTACCATCAGGTGAGAATCACATTAGAGGAAATTTCAACTCAAAATGGGCCTCCTAAGGAAAATTAATAAAATAATAGTTAAAATAATAAAATAATATTTATTAATTTTGGAGGAAGAAAAGAAAAAACAACTTTTTTGTTCGTATTTTCGACATATCTCTCTGTGTTTTTAATCAATTTTAGACCGAGAGAGATCGTTGGATGCATAATTAAATTTTGAATCCAACGAGTACCCACTCGGCATACTTTTGATGGGCCCCGCTACCCCAAAAACAAGAAATACCTGAAAAATGTGATGATGACATCATCATCACATTTTTTAAGTATTTGTTGTTTTTGGGGTATATGGGCCCATCAAAAGTATGCTGAGTGGGTACTCGTTGGATGCATAATTTAATTCCGCATCCAACGAGCTCTCCCGATCGAAATTTGAGTAAAAACACAGGGAGATATGTTGAAAATACGAACAAAAAAAGTAGTTTTTTTTATGATAACTATCCCCAAATTTATATTAAAAAAATGTTTAAGAGGTGCTCCCTTTTTTAATTTTAAAGCATTTTGATTGGATAATACATGATGACATGGAATTTGTATTATTTTTG
>LPNX010694982.1:103133-124755 GCA_001517045.1 Pseudotsuga menziesii
GGATGAAGACATTCATAAGATAGCCTTCAGGACAAGGTATGGACATTATGAGTTTGTAGTGGTACCATTTGGACTCACAAATGCACCAGCAACAATTATGTGCCATATAAATAGTGTCTTCAGCAGGTATTTGGACAAATTCATTCTTGTTTTCCATGATGATATTCTTGTTTATTCTAAGAATGAAGAAGAGCATGAAGAACATTTGAGACTAACATTGCAATTGCTCAGAGAATATCAGCTGTATGCAAAGCTGAGAAAGTGTGACTTCTATAGGGATAGAATTCAGTACTTGGGTCACATTATCTCAAAGGAGGGTATATCTGTATACCCTGACAAGATTGAAGCTATTAAGAATTTTCCTACTCCAACGAATGCAACAGAGGTAAGATATTTCATGGGGCTTGTGGGATACTACAGGAGATTCATTGAAGGATTCTCCAAGGTTGCACATGCTATCACCTCTTTGCAAAGGAAGGGGATAAAGTTTGAATGGACCTTGAAGTGCGAAGAAAGTTTCTAGCGGTTGAAGTATCTTCTGACAAGTGCACCGGTCTTAAAAGTTGCAGACCTAGAGAAATATTTTGTGGTATGTACGGATGCATGTGGCCAAGGACTTGGAGGAGTTCTTATGAAAGACAACCACGTGATATGTTATGAGTTAAGAAAATTGAAGGAGCATGAGAAGAATTATGCCACTCATGATCTAGAACTTGCAGTCACAGTACATGCTCTCAAGATGTGGAGGCATTACTTGATGAGCAGAAGATTTGAGCTAAGGATAGACCATTGTGGTATAAAGTATTTGTTTGATCAGCCTACTCTGAATGCTAGGTAAGCAAGATGGTTGGAATTTTTATGTGAGTTTGATTTTGAAATCAAGCACATAAAAGGAAAAGAGAATAAGGTAGCCGATGCACTCAGCAGGAAGGTGCAGGAAATGCATGTGGCATCCATTAGTATTTTCCAAACAGATTTGAGGCAGTAGATTTCTAATCATGTTGTTGAAGATGAATTGTATGCACAGGTCAAGGACAAGTTGCAGAAGAAAAGCCTTGAAAAGAAGTATGAGGGATACAAATTGGAAGAAGACAATTGCTACAGCGAGAAAGTAGTACTTATGGCTAGGAATGAAAAAGGACATAGCTGAATAAACTTCAAGGTGCATGAAGTGTCAACAGGTGAAGGTTGAGCATCAACATCCAGCAGGTTTGTTGTAGCCTTTGCCAGTTCCAGAATGGAAATGGGAAGTTATTTCCATGGATTTTATTACAGGATTTCCAATGACTTTGAGACAACATGATTCCATCATGGTTGTGGTAGACAAGTTGACGAAGGCAACACATTTTATACCAGTTAAGTCTACGCATAAGACTGATGACATTGCAAAGATATTCATGAAGGAGATTTTCAAATTGTATGGATTGCCTAAGGCAATAGTCTCTGACAGAGATGTCAAGTTCACTTCCAATTTTTGGAAGGGGTTGTTTGCATATTTGGGTACAAATTTGAATTTTAGCACTGCCTACCATCCTCAGACCGGTGGACAGACCAAGAGAGTGAACCAGGTGCTGGAAGACATGCTTCGCATGTATGTGATGGACAAACCAACCAAGTGGGAAGATTATTTACACCTGGTAGAGTTTGCTTATAACAATGGACAACAGGCATCCTTGGGGATGAGTCCATATGAAGCTTTGTATGGCAAAAGGTGTAGGACACCAGTGACTTGAGATAATCCAGTGAACAAGGTTGTGCTTGGTCCATAATTGCTCAAGGAGATGGAGCAGGAAGTTGTAAAGATCAGGCAGAATTTGAAGGCAGCCTAGGACCGACATAAAATTTATGCAGATAAGCATAGGGTGAATAGAGAGTTCGTTGTTGGGGATCATGTTTACCTTAGAATGAAGGCAAAGAAGAGTTCCTTGAAACTTGGAAGTTGTGCCAAGTTGTCACCTAGATACTGTGGGCCGTTTGAAGTGCTTGCAAGAATAGGGTCAGTTGCATATAGACTTGCATTGCCTGCTAGCACTAGAGCTGATAATGTTTTTCATGTTTCTTTGCTTAAGAAATAGATAGCTGATCCTAACCATGTAATAAATTGGGATGTGATACAAGTGGAACTAGAGGGAGAGTTCCAAATCGAGCCTATGCGCATCCTCACCAGGAAGGTCACAATGCTCCGGAACTGAGCAATAGGACAGGTGAAGGTGCAATGGGAGCACTACGGTCCTGAAGAAGCTACGTGGGAGCTGGAGGATGCCATGCGACGGGCACATATGTTTTTGTTCGAATCTGTGGATTGTTGAGGGCAATACCAACAAACATTTTTGTTCAATGTTGTAAAGCACTGAGGACAGTGTTGTTGAAGGGGGAGGGGAATGTAACACCCTGGTTTTGACCCCGTTGCATTTAAATAAATGATGTAAATAATCATGGTGTTGAGCTAGGAAAAAGACCCACCATTGATTTAGTATGTATGTTTCAGCAATTAAGGTGTGGCCGATGGTATTTTTTTATGCTAGCTAAACATTAAAAAGCTAAACATTTTTGTTCAATGTTGTAAAGCATTGAGGACAATGTTGTTGAAGGGGGAGGGGAATGTAACACCCTGGTTTTGACATTGTTGCATTTAAATAAATGATGTAAATAATCATGGTGTTGAGCTAGAAAAAGGACCCACCATTGATTTAGTATGTATGTTTCAACAATTAAGGTGTGGCCGATGGTATTTTTTATGTTAGCTAAACATCAAAAATCTAGACATCATGTTAAAATTGCAATTTTTAATTAAAACCCACAGCAGGCTATGTCAACGCAACTAAATGAGATGGGGGCATGATTTTTCCTAAGGATGAGGGAGTGGGGGAGTGGGAGAGTGGGGAAATTCGAATTGGGCAAAGAACCAATTCTGAAAAACAAACATTTTTTTTAATTTCTTGGGCAAGAAAACACCAAAAACAACCACCTTTCCCTCATGCGGCATCGTTTCAGCTTCCCTCGCGATTTGGACTGACCAAAACGTTTTGGAAACCAATCGAGCATACACGCAGTAGCAAGCAAGAAAAAAAAAAGGACTCTGAGTCATAACCTTTCATGAATTTCTCTTGTCCGGCAAGATGGATCCTTCACGTTTTGGGTTTTCCATGTGTGGATTTTTTCTCTCACGTTTTCTCCTATCTGTTAGTTGTTTTCTTGAACAAGAATGCCCTGAATCCGATTCTGTGCCTTTGTTTTGAAAGATCGACAATGTTTTCATTTGGCATTTTTGCAGCAATGGGTCTGGCACCAGCAATGTTTATAAATTTGTAAATTTTGTGTGTGTATGTAATCCCTGGAATCTACTACGTTTTGATAAATCCCAGGATGGATATCCTTGTGTGTGTGCATCCATGTTTGGCATTTGAATTGATTGAAGGAATGGAAATAGAGTCTTAACTTGCTTGATAAACCTGGTGTGTGAAAGAACCTCACAGACCAATCTAGAAGGCTGGTTTTATTCTTTGCATGCCCTGAATAGCACTGGAAGGGAAGGCATGGCCTAAGGGACTGTGTAGCAAAGAAGGGAATGCTTCCTTGTGTTGGGTGTGTAATTGTTTAGAAATCAAGCTAGATCCGGTGTGGGTGTTCATAGCTATGGGGATGAGCTCACTAGCTTAGCAGTCAGTCTTTCCACCTCCTTGACAGCCTGATAAAACCAACTGGAAGGATGGCTTGGCGGGTAGTCTGATAAACCCATCTGTTGGCTTGGTTGTGTCTCATGTGAATTTGGCTAAGTGTAAACCACTGCCTGTGTAAGTCTGATAAACCTAACTATGTTGGCTTGACTGAATTTTAATTGTATCCTTGGCTATGGGTGAAGCATGTTAGTGTCCTTATTCCTTGGGGAAGATCATGCCCAACTCGGGGGTGGCAGTGTTGTTGAGAGATTAAAGAGAACACTGGCTTATGGTTGGGTGGAACGTTGCAGCGACGTAGTTGGTTGCGGGACAAGTTCTATTCAAGATAAGTGTTCTTGTCTATGTTATTCTATGCAGTTGTATTCTTGTATTGTAAATTGCTTGATGGAATGTGATGAACATGTTGCTGTATTGAATTGATGCATTGTTCCTTTGAATAGCTGCAATTATAGGCATCTATGTATGTTTTCCATCAATGGATTTCGAGCTAAGTTGCAGGGTAGATTGGCTAGATCGGTAATGGCTTGAATGATCAGATCAATCCAAGACTTCAACGAAAAAAGTTGGGTTTTTTGCTAGAAATACCCATTTACGCAGTCTACGGGATGCGGGATGCGGAATGACGGTTCGCAGATCGTGGTTTCAGCAATTTTTCCTTTCATAACTTGCAGGATGCGGGATCGCAGTGTCGCGATTTTCACAATTCCCAACCTTGCAAGTTTAGGTTTCCGCGTTGTCGATCTTCGCGGGATGATTATCTGTCATTGATCTGTTCCCGATGCGAGATGCTAGTTGCGGGAAGTGAGATTTCCATTCTCATAATTTTTGACCCCGCAACTCGGTCTATTCGTACTGTTGATTTTTGCCGGTGGATTCTGAACCGTCAATTTGGCTCCAGCTTGCGGTACCGTTTGAGATCATTGATTTCTGTCGCGTTTTCTCTCTGCCTTCCGATCTCCTCTGAGATCTTTCCTTGCAAATCGTCGAGCTAATCAATGGATGATGGGAGGGAGCGTGACAGTTTTGGAAATGTTGAGAAGTGGTTCGCGACCATGCCTTTTGTTTTGATGAACAGTAAAATTTCTCAATGAATTTTTAATTCCGCATGATAACGGGGTATGGGTACGTGACACCAAGTCTTAATCTTGATTCAAACAAATCCATTAAAAACAAGGGATTGGTCTCAGAATCGGTCTATTCTCCATTACTTTCCCATGGAAAATATTAGTCAAGAGAGGCCTATGTATTATCTATTATACATTTTATGGGTAAACAATTACATACACATCCTTGACACCACAATGAAGAAGGTCGCCCTTACAAGCATGTTTGATAGTAGATAAGTTTGAAACAAGACTCAGAGAATTAACATTCATGGTGTTCTTAGATTTGGCACATACACCTCTATGTCATACCAAGTCTTGTAACAAAGCCTTTTAATTACTATATATTTATTCCTAATTGACATTTGAATATTTGTGATTTCTAGTGTGCATATTCATGGAAGAGCAAAGCATATTGCAAGGGTAGAGGATAAGTTGAGACAACGATATATTAAAACACATTTCCACAAGTATCTGTTCTAGGGAAATGAGTGGGATATCAACCCCTTGATTACAGATTAGAAGGTATTAGAGCATTTGCATCCTTGATGGTAACACAACGGATACAAATTGAAGACACAATTGTAGACCCTGAGAATGGGGAAAACAAACAAAGAAAGTTGGAAGATTTAAAATCTAATAATGCTCAACTCCACAAAGAGAACGGGCATTTGCAGGATCAAGTTCAAGTTCCCAACCGAAAGATGAAAGAGATGGAGAAGTGTGTTGAGACATATACAAAATGGTTTCCATTGTTAAAGAATATATTTAATGAACGTTAAGATACCATCATCGTGGCCATTTCATATTGGGACAAGGGCCGAGTGTTGTTTGCATAACTTCTTGAGAAGGTCATTTACATGGATAGCTAGTGAGAAGATAAGTTGACTCATATGATGGAATGATTGGAATGAGGGTTGGAAGAGATGAATGAGACCTTGGAAATGCTCCGAGAAATTTTCCAAGAGCACTAGGAAGCAAGGCCACCATCCATTTTCACTGCCATAGCCAGCACCATGATTTAGACAATGTTGGTAAGTTCACCTTCTATTAATAATTTTCAAGAGCAACTTCGTGATTTTGAAAAACATACTAGAGGCATTGGTTTTAAGTTGTTAAATAAGATGGGATATGATGGACATGGGATAGGCAAGTGCAAACAAGGCATGTTGAGCCCCATTGTATCTACACCGTGGGTGAAGCATGAAGGTGTAGGATTTGATGAAAAAAAGGAAAAATCTATGTCCATGAAGACCAAATTTGTGAAAGCGCAAGATAGGATAGAATTGGATATCCCATCATAGGAAAGAGAAGCGAATGAAGGTAGTACCCCAATTCCTTCTCATCCTTATTTCCACCAATTACATAAGAGAAACAATGAAGGAAGAGAAAGAGTCAACATGCACCATCACTTAGAAGAAGTGACAAGCATGTCATCCAAGACAAGAAGAAGAAAACCAAGATGTATGCATCAAGCAAGGCATCTTTGGTTTGTCATTGTTACAAGAGAAAATTCCAAAACATTACTCATTATTGGTATTTAAATGCATGTGTGTTTTGTGGGAATAAAGTCCATGGTGAGGCATCTTGCTAGGATAAGCAAGCTACAAGCCAAAAGCCTAATTGATTTTAGAGAAAAAATGGTGAGACTTCTCTTAACTAGAAACAAAGTCAAAGGCATAAGGAGAGAATGAGTATATCGAACAGACTATGCAATAACAATAATTTTTACTACCATTACTTGTTGAGTGGACGTTGGGAAGTGAAGTGTTGGCAATGTCATCCAGAGCTTCACCCAAAGAACCACATAATGAATAAAAGAGTGTGGAGTGTGAAGAATGAAGGATATGGATATTTCCATGCATCTTTAGTCCCAAGGGAAGTATTTTTCCAAGGAGAATTAGTAGTGAATGATAGAAGATTGTTTTAGATGTCAGAGCAACCCTAATGCAAGTATTATTTCCATCTATTTTCCAAAAGACGATTCCTTGTTTGGGGATGTTTAAGAGATTGGTGCCAAGAGGCCAATAAATCCATGATAGGGACGAAGTAGCCATGCTTGAGCGTGTTTGTTTGTTTCAATGAATGGTTGATTGTGTTCCTAAGAAATGCGTGGAACAACAGAGAGTTTATTTCATGGAGAAAAGCAATTTTATTTGAACAACAAAGAGTGGTTACTTTTTCTCTTATAGATCATTGTAAGATCACATAATCTTTGTGTAGATGACATAGCACAGACAAAAATTAACATTCAACTTGGAATCATTTGCATTGTCGAGATGTACCATCTCCGAGTCTTAGAGGGAGATGGGAATGGATGTTGAGATAATAGTTAGGATCTAGATATTTTTTCAAGATGACACTCGATGAGCATACTTCTGCAATGGGAACAAGTGAGATATAACCAAGAGACAGAGCCATAGACATGACTAGATCCAGTAGCCAAAGCCACGAGCCCAAATCTATAGTGAGATTTAGAGTTGTGGCTAAGAGACAGAGTTAGAGTCACATTCAAGAGAAGTAAAATCCACATTGATCTATATTGGTTTCCTTGAGTGTTTGGAGACCAAAATCCTTTCATTGAGGAGGTGTGATATGAAAACAGATTTGAACCGAAGAGTTAGAGTTTTACTCATCTTTTTTTAATCATATGTAGTTTGACAACATTAGAAAGCCTTGTGAATTAAACACAAAGGAAAATGTAAAAGAAATTGAATGAAAATGGAAAAAAACAAATGTGAGAAAAATAAAAAACAAATGAATAAAATAATAAGATAATGAGAGACTAGGAATGGGAAAAGAAGGGACGGGGTTGATGGTCTTCCATTACCTAATACTCCTATATCTCATTTGGTTTTCACTCCCAAAGAGATTTTGGCCAGAAGAGAGAGTAGAGAAAAAAATACAGAGAAAGAAAATGTACAGGAAAATTCCAATGAATAACTGAGCCCCATTCGAAGTTGGTTTTCCCATTTGGGTTTCTAAGGTAAAAATCCTCATGTTTAATGTGTGTTCAATTTTTGTGGTTCAATATGCTCATAGGATCTCATTTGTTTAATCATTGTTGGTTATTGTTTCTCATGAGTTCATCTCGTTTTTTTTCTTTGAAGTAAGAGCCTAATGGCCTATGATAATCGAATATCCTTTGCTTGCTTGATATAGGTTGAGTTTATTCATCGGTTATAGTATTTCAATAGTTATTATTTTATGGTTATCGTTGGGCATATCACATTCATTTATTGTTGGTGGAGTCAATTGATTGATTTTGGGCATATAGTTATTATTTATGATGGTGGAGTTGATTGATTGATTTTTACATATTATATAATCTCGAATGATGTAAATTGTTCTATTTGGTGTGATTAACCTATGTGCAACCAATGGCTAGATTTTTGGGCACTTCCTTAGCCTATTTAGTCCATTGTCTGATACTGTTGGCACCATATGTTGTCAGCAAATTATTTATCAATACATGGGTATTGGATTTTCTAAGCAGATATTCAATTCAACTAGAGTATGGTTACAAGTCCTAAATAGTGATATATTCTATCAATCTATTGTTGTATTTTCTAAGCACCACCTGCTATTCAGTAGACTTTATTAATCATGGCATAGAGTTTCACTAGGCATTGTCCTATTATTAATGTGTAGGGTTATATCTGATTACAACAATGATATATATCCCATGAGTAGAAACAAAGTGATCCACTTGCATTGATGCCCTAATAATATGGAGGTATTCTTTTATTTTATTTTATGGTGGTATTATTCTAGTTGTCTTCTTGTTTGTATTGGAATGTTGGAGGGAGTATCTTTCTTTTCAAAAAAATATAAATGAAAGAGTCAATTGGTTTGGGTACTCTCGTGATTGTTAAGAATGAAAGGGGCATCAATTAATTGAATACATGATATTCTTAAAGGAGGCACAAATTCCTTGTGGTTTTGAAACAATCGCAACTAGAGGATGTCATTTCACTCATCCAAGTTTGATAATAATAATAATAAGTCAATGCCTCATCCTTTAATTGAATAACATTTCATTTGATCATGGATTATCTAAGATCATAATTTTATGATCCAACACAAGTGTTAAAATACCATTATTGTCATCATCCTCTCTTTGATGTGCAGTCCTCAATGCATCGATACATTGGTGGTTCTATAAGTGTTGGATTATACTAAAAAATTCATATTTTTTCATTTGTCGAGTTGATTGAGTGGAGTTGAGCCATCATTGGGAACATTTGATGCAAATGTTTAAAAGGTGAGAACAATTACCCTTTGTTGATGTTCATATAAACTAACCAAGTCTTAAAGCCTAACTTGAATAGAGCCATTAACAACAAGAGATTGAACTCAGAGTTAGTCTATCCTCCATTACTTCGTCAGGGGAAGTTTTCAGCCATGAGAGTCCTACTTGTGTCTATTGTACATTTGATGGAAAAAATACCATACAAAACCTTGAAACCACAATGAAGAAGGCCACCCTTATAATCCTGCTTGATAAAATAGAACTTTGAAATTAGACTCAAAGAGTTAGCTATCATTATTTTCTTGAATTTGGAACATACACCTCTGCATCAGACCAACCTCGATAACCGATCCTTTCAATTACTGTATATTGATTCCTTCTTGACATTTGATTATTTGTAATTGTTAGTGCGTGTATTCATGGAAGAACTGAGCGTCTCGTAAGGGTAGAGGATAAGTTGAGACAACTATAAAGAAAACATATTCTACAAGTATTCGTGTTAGTGAAATGAGCAAGAGTGGGATATCAACCCCTCGATTACAGATGAATAAGGTTGGATGAGTTGAACATCAAATATGCAGTTTAAGGGGGATAGATTGAAGAGATAGTGAATGATAATGAGGAACATTTCAACATTTTGCTTGGATTAACTCAAGGTAATAAATCCCATAATTCTCTTTGTATTGGCTCAAAGGGTGCTAAAGAAGAAACTATTCAACAAGCAAGTATAGTAAATATGGAAGTAATGACTACCCAAGAACAAGACAAGACTGAGCAACAAGATGAATATCAATATAAATCATGATTACCATTAAATCTGTGCTGTTATGTACTTTTTTTTGCTATTTTGTTAGGGCAATTTATTACGATATATAACTTTAAATTTAGCTAACAAGCTCTTATAAGTTCTATTTATGTCGTCATGTGAGTGTCTTATGAGGAGGAATCCAACTTCAATAATGTCAAACACATTGCTTGATGTTAAAATAGATAAAAATATAAACACAGTGATTTTTGTTATCACTTACACACTTATCCATTTGCAACAATAGCATTGATGGCAGTTTTTTATTTGATGTACAAAAGTTTGTTCTATCAACACTTATCTCATGTGATTGCATATCATCTTTCCTATAAAACAAGAATTTTTCACGAGACTTTGATTGTAATAGACTTTCACCCAATGGGTGGTTTAATGTTCTCTGTTTGTAAAACAAATCCCCATATTGATCCATCATTAATTCTTCAAGTTCCTTTGGACATTTAGATAATCAAGTCATAGTGAAATTTGAACCCATCTCCAAAAATGAAAGAATGAAGTGATCAAATCCTTAAGTCATGTGTCCATGTGTAAGCATACTAGTCAAAGCAATGGGGAGATTCATGAAATTACTAATAGCCTTTGCTTTCTTAACCAACCTTGGTATATAAGTGTTTGACTTATCCATCTTATCATGCACAATGCTCAAGTAAGTGCTTGGACAACCCTTTGCAGATAATATATGGACATAATACATATGACAATTATAGGAATAGTACATATGGAAACAACTTTCAATATAATGATTATGGGTTGATTGAACTACTCACAACCATTCTACTTCGTGTTTCTCACCAGTGGCATTAATCTTGTTCATAATTGAAATGCAATCATTACACCTTGAAAAAAAGTTGTTCTAATTAATTGCAACGGTTTGAAAACCAATTTCTCATTACTTTGTTGAAACTTGGTTGTGACAATGGAGGAAGACAAATTCATTGGATGCTGTTGCTACTCATTTTGTGAAGTGAAAGTTGGGACATATTAGCCTGGCGATAATTTGAGAGGTGCCCTTGTTCCATTTTGACTTATAAATTGAACATGTTAAAAGTGGAACCTTATATCTAAATTTTATTCCACAATCTTATTAATATTGGTTACTATTACAATGATATTTGATCTAGATTTTTGCAATCAATATTGTCATTCATAACCTTCAAATCATCATCTAAAAACATATTCTTAAAAAAATAATATGTTATTATTTCATAACATTTAAACCACACATTTTTGACAGACTCCTTGTTCCATTTTGACTTATAAATTGAACATGTTAAATGTGGAACCTTATATCTAAATTTTATTCCACAATCTTATTAAAATAATATGTTATTATTTCATAACATTTAAACCACACATTTTTGACAGACTCCTTGTTCCATTTTGACTTATAAATTGAACATGTTAAATGTGGAACCTTATATCTAAATTTTATTCCACAATCTTATTAAAATAATATGTTATTATTTCATAACATTTAAACCACACATTTTTGACAGACTCCTTGTTCCATTTTGACTTATAAATTGAACATGTTAAATGTGGAACCTTATATCTAAATTTTATTCCACAATCTTATTAAAATAATATGTTATTATTTCATAACATTTAAACCACACATTTTTGACAGACTCCTTGTTCCATTTTGACTTATAAATTGAACATGTTAAATGTGGAACCTTATATCTAAATTTTATTCCACAATCTTATTAATATTGGTTACTATTACAATGATATTTGATCTAGATTTTTGCAATCAATATTGCCATTCATAACCTTCAAATCATCATCTAAAAACATATTCTTAAAAAAATATTATGTTATTATTTCATAACATTTAAACCACACATTTTTGACAGACTTCTATGGTGTCAAATTTCATTGTAAATATATTTATCATAGAGTTATGGTATTATTTTCTTCTTCTCTAAGAACAAAGACATTTAATGCTACAAAATTTAATACAAATTATCTTTTTGTATTTTCATTCATGAAACACGCTTTCTTAATACCCTAAACAAATGAAATTACATCTCTAACCAATGTTGACCATGGGCATTGGGCACCGTTGATGAAATTAATGTTAAACATGCGTGGCACTAGGAAGAATTTACTGAATCTTGAAAGTGTGTACGTGTAGACATTATGAATCTTGAAAGTGCATGTGTAGATATTACTGAATCTTGAAAGTGCGCACGTGTAGAAAACAAGATTATTATCTTATTTTCCAAAGTAATGATAATAAGATTTAGAAAAATCTTATATAAGTAAGAAAGTAGTGGGCTCAGTAGCAACAATCTCAGCGTGAATATCCAACTGATTTTGGAGGGGAACTTGATCCCCCTAGTTAGTGCTTGGTTTCATCACCGCCCGCTTATGACACGATATCAATTATAGTGTCTCTAAGCATATTAATGTAGTAATATTTATATCTCCGTAGGATATGTGGGACTAACTACCCCGCTCTGCTCGAATCGCTCTGCAACAATCTCTACCGAATTGAATCTCCCGCCATTTCTTTCTCTTTGAACTATATTTAACATCCATTTATTCAAATCATTTCACTAATTATTTCTTTTAATTATTTAACATTCACGCTCCATTCCACTTTATTAACTTGCTTTATTCAAATGACTTCATAATATATATATATATATATATATATATATTTTTTTTTATTTTTAATAATTTAACAATTGTTTTTTGGTTCATTACACCTTACCAAGTTAATTAAATTGATTTTCTCTTTTCCCTACTTGTTCACAAATTTGTAGATCCAATTCAACCGATCACATACTTACCTCTTCTTCTTCTAGTTATGCATTTCTTAACCGTGATCTTTTATACATCTACATATATAATATAATAATAATCAATATTATCATACTATTAACAACTATAGCGTAGAAGGATAACATACATTTATATATACAATATAATAATTAATATTATCATACTAACTATTAACACGTATAACCTTGAAGGATGGCATATGGTAGAGAATCGTAACATCTCAAACCTATAACATGGAGTGATTACATTGATAGAGTTTTACTACAAATAAAAATAAATTGGGATGTTTATCGATGGTAACAACTTCTTAGTAGTACCTGGATGTGGGTGACAACATTGCAACTATGGACACGAGGGCAGATGACACAGCACACAACAGTGCCACCCCGTTACTTGCTTGATGTCACCCCCTTGTCATTTGCCCCAATGGTTGCACGCATTAAATATTCTGCTGGACGTGGAGACCTCTTGGCATCTAGAACGTATGCAGCCATCACCTCGCCACGGGCTCTCCTTAACGAGTCTCCTTGGTGCATGGGCCAACGCACCAAAGGATTAAGGCTCGAGATCCCCTCTCACCCCTGTCATTTGCTCTCAGCTTCCTCCTGATTCTGCTCTCTCCATTCTCCTGGTTCGACTCCCTACAATTCTGCCCCTGGTTCCAAGCACACGACCTCCCTTTGTCACCCCGCCATGTCTCGTCGTCAGAGAGGCACTCCTCCTCGCGGTCGTGCAAGGAGAGGCATACATTCTGAGTGCCTTGCTTTGCTTAATGCTCAGGCTAGCTGCGACGGTTTCGATATGGAAATTCCCGATCTTGTGTGCAACATGTTCAATGATTGGGAGGATGAGCTCTTTGGTTCCCTCAATGCTGCTGGTCGCACTACTGAGCACCGCGGGAACTACTGGGTTATTAAAAATCTTCTCATTCGGCTTCTTCTTCGCTTCCACTCTCCCACCGCCCCCCTGTTTCCGCATATGCACCCACCTCCTCTACCATTTCCCCTGTAATACCCATAGAATGCAAATCGCCCCCTCACCCCCTGCAGAGCCGAATGAAATCCCTCTCTGCTAGCAAAAGTTCGCCCAGTCCGGCAGCGACAAGGAAGACAACTCCCCTCCCGGTCAAAAGTCCTCCATCCAGAAAAAGTGCAGCAGGTAGCAGTGAAGATGAAGACTCTTCCAACAGTGAAGAAGCTAACTCCTCCAGCATTGACAATGCTTCAGACGCCAAGGATGCGCCAAGCGAGCTGGTCTCCACAGGATTCGGTTGCCTCATCATCGAGGAGCCATTCCACAAACCTTAGACATATTTTTGTCATGGGCTTCTTTTTGTTTTGTCACAGGGTCTGTGGGTTTCATCATGTCATGAATTACAACCTAACAATCATGTTTTTTTGTAAAAGGATACATTCTCTCTTTTTTTGGACCTGTTTTCCCTCATTGAGGGAGGGTCTGGTAAAATTTATAGGACTGCTTGACCTGTTTGTTTCTCTTAGCGGGAATGTGTCTTTGAACTGTAATATTTTTTGTAACACTATTACTTTTACTCAATAGATTAGCTCCTCAACTTACAAAAAAAACAACTTCTTAGTAGTGTCATAGCTCTCTGAGTGGAATGCATTTGTGAGAGGGTCGTTATAAAAAGTTGGTTGTCATTAATTATGAGGGAGGTGATTGGAATTTGGATAAAAAGAAGAAGAGTAGGAGATAACTAGAAGATAGTACTGAAGGTTGCATGGTTTATTGGTTAGTCTCTTGCCATACCAAGTAGAAGGTAAGGAAGAGGACCAAGGTAGAGAATTCCAAAACTTAACAAACACTCTCCAAGAATAAAGTCAATTTCAAATATGGTGAGAAGAAGACTCAAATACGGAGTCCATTCACATATGGAGCCAAAATGTCCAAGAACAAACAACAATTCTAAAGATGGTCAGAAAAATATTCAAACATTGAGTCCATCCACATATGGAGCAAGATTGTCCATCAACTCTAAATAGGCATGAAATAGTCTTAGAAAGAGAGCATGACCCAGAGCATAAAATAAATGTTTTTTGATGTCCAAAACACAAGCTTATATCAGGTGGAATGAAGACCAACCCACGGTACACGAAAATCACCTCTAAGAATGAAAAAATAGTGTGGCCCCTTCATGGAATTCCTTAAACAATGAAGCACCAACAAGGACCATTATTTGTTAGTTTTCCATTTGGGTTTTCAAGGTAATCTCTATATTCATATTGTGTTTATGATTCATTTCTTCAACATTATTTGATGCATTTAGTTACAACTTGCAAGTATTCTACAAATCAATGTTAATGCATAAAGAAGTAGGAAATAAAAACAAATTAATTTTAGTCTTAATTAAGGTATATGCTAGTGATTTTGCATGGTCATAGGTTGAGCAATTAAGGTCATATTAGTATCATATCCATGATCATATTCAGAAGAATTTTGATATTAGGGAGCCCAAGTTTGAGAACACTTGGAGGACCTCTTCATGGCAAATCTTTTGTGGGAATCAAATTCGTTTAAATAGAGAGGTGTGATCTAAAATGGGTTTAGGTATTGGATTGAGTTTCACTTCCAACAATGAATTGAGTTCAACACACAAAAGTAACCATCTTTGTAGGTTTAATGGCCTTAAATACTTCATCCAAACCTTACCAATCCTTTTTCAATCATGGGAGAAGTTCAAAAAATGATAAGGCATGGAGAATCTATACGACGACCTAAATACATAGTGAGATTGTTGCTCCATGATCCACCAAATAATAGGCATAAGGAAAAATTGTATGTGGCATTATGGATGTGATATGTTCGAAACATAAGCTAAATAAAGCAAAGATCAACATAGAAAATATAATGACAATCACAGAAAATTTGACACAAATATTTACGTGGTAAAAATATTGAAAGGGAAACATCCACGAGGAAAATAGTATTGGTATTCCTTATCGTTCAAAGATGGAGATCAGAACAGCCTTTAGGCTTACAACCATTCCTCACATTCACTCACACAACGATAATTGCCTCTACAAGATTATATTGAATTATAGCTTTTCTTACACAATTACATTAAATTGACCAAATAATTATTCTTTCTAACTTGGGTTGCATTATCTCAACCGAAGCCAAAATAATAGGATCTAGAAGATGCCATAATCCAAAATCAGGGGAGTTGGTTGTCACATTATCCAACAATATCCACCTTGACAACAATTTACCTAATACCTTTCCCATTGTTTATTCATCACCTTTCCTGCAAGCCAAGAGAAGTTAAACACCACTACAACTTGTCTAATGTAACCGGTTTTGTGAACATGTCTGCAATATCCTATCTGTTAGAATTTCATCATTAAGCTAGCATTATATCAGGATCTTTAACTGAGAGAATAACAAGCATAGCAATCAAACACAAGAGATAATGAACACAGTGTTTATCCTCGGGGAAACCATAAATGGTGAAAACCCCGCAACTTCCTCAGAGATAGAATCAACACCAAAAGTAGAACCCAAAACAGTAAGTGATTTCCCAATGGTAGTAACATTCTTTCTATCTAGCCCCAGTGTCTTCTCCTTTTTCAACTATGCGCTACACTTGAGTGTGTATGAGTAGTGTGATAAATAGAGAGTCCAGCTCTCTATTTATACTAATCCTGACATGACTAAAACCCTACTAGGGACGACCTCGCTAGGAGAGTCTAATAACCCTAGTGCCCCGGAACTGCGGGGACTTTAACCCTTAGACAATAGGAGGGTTACCCATAATGACTTGACATGACTTATTTACATTATAGAATTTCCCGATAGGAACATCGGGGCATGACATAACTCAAGTACATCCCAGAATAAACATCGGGTTACAATATATAAGAAATACAAGTGAAATACATTCCGAAGTTACATATACATCAACACTCCCTCTTAACTAGGAAGGTATTCTTTCAACACAATTTTCAGCACAAGCCTTCTTCTCTGTATCTTCTGGATCATCATCGAGTCCTCGTCATCTTCAAGTCTTCTTCATCTTCAAGTCATCTTCATCTTCAAGTCATCAGATCTTCAAGTCATCGGATCTGGATCAGCACTGGACATCATCACTGGATCTGGATCATCACATGATCTGGATCATCATTGGACATCATCACTGGATCTGGATCATCACTCGATCTGGAACATCACTGGACATCATCACTGGATCTGGATCATCACTCGATCTGGATCATCATCTCTGGATCTGGATCATCATCATTCGATCTGGATCATCACTAGGTCATCATCACGGGTGCTATCTCTTGATTCTTCTCGTCATAGGAACCTATACAGAGCCAGTCCTTTTTCATACTGGATGTATCATCATAGAGCTAGTCCTTTTTCATACTAGATGTGGCATCACAGAGATGGTCCTTTTTCATACCAGATGTGGGACCTACTCAGAGCTAGTCCTTTTTCATACTAGATGAGTCTTCACAGAGCTAGTCCTTTTTCATACTAGATGTGGCATCATAGAGCTGGTCCTTTTTCATACCAGATGTGGGACCTACTCAGAGCTAGTCCTTTTTCATACTAGATGAGTCTTCACAGAGCTAGTCCTTTTTCATACTAGATGTGGCATCACAGAGCTGGTCCTTTTTCATACCAGATGTGGGACCTACTTAGAGCTAGTCCTTTTTCATACTAGGTGAGTCTTCATAGAGCTAGTCCTTTTTCATACTAGATGTGGCATCACAAAGCTGGTCCTTTTTCATACCAGATGTGGGACCTACTCAGTGCTACTCCTTTTTCATACTAGATGAGTCTTCACAGAGCAAACCCTTTTTCATGTTGGATGTGGGATCATCACATACACTTGACAATGGAAGGAACCAATCCTCTCACCATGTCACAGCTCTTACATCTGACCATGGAAGGAACCAATCCTCTCACCATGTAGGAAGGGCACATCACTTATATTTGACCATGGAAGGAACCAATCCTCTCACCATGTCAGAATGGCTCAGCACAGACACATCACTTCCTCTTGGGAGGAGTCTCGATCTGGAGAACACCAAGCTTCTCCCTGAAATACTCAAACTTCACCCTAGCCAATGGCTTAGTCAACACATCAGCTATCTGTTCGTCCGTCGCAACATACTGGAGTTTCACTGCTCCTCTCTGCACCATATCCCTGATATAGTGATACTTGATCTCGATATGCTTCGACTTGTCATGGAATACTAGATTCTCTGACAACTTTACACAACTCTGGTTGTCACAGGATATACAGGTAGCATCTAACTGGAGATCAAACAAATCAGACAATAGCTTCCTTGGCCATACTTCCTCACAACTAGATGAACAGGCTACAACATACTCTGCTTCAGCTGTACTCAGTGACACATAGGATTGCTTCTTGCTAAACCACGGGATCACTCCTGATCCCATACTGAAGCAACACCCCGAAGTGCTCTTCCTATCGATGGCACTGCCTGCCCAATTTGAATCAACATAACCCTCCAGGTTAATCCTTTGATCAGTCTTATACTTGAGCCCATAATCAACCGTACCTTTCAGGTACCTCAGAATATGCTTTGCAGTGGTTAAGTGAACATGTCTTGGATCTGTCAAGTATTGGCTCAAGGTGTTCACAGCAAAGCAAATATCTAGTCTCGTGTTCGTTAGGTACATCAAGGACCCAATCATCTGACGATACATCGTGGCATAAACTGTCTCTGATGAAGCATCACTCAATAGCTTCAGGTTTGATGCCATAGGTGTGGTTAATGCCTTGCAGTCCATCATCCCAAATATCTTTAGGATCTCTATTGCATACTTCCCTTGTCCAAGGAAGATTCCATCTGTAGTTTGCCACACCTCCATACCTAGAAAATAATGCATCATACCCAAGTCCTTCATTTCAAACTCAGCAGCAAGCTTTCTCTTCGTATTAGCAATCAACTCATCCATACCTATCACAAACAGATCATCTACATATAGTAGAAGCATCACTGGGTTGCCATCTTCAACCTTGTAGTAAAGGTTAGAATCTGCTTTACTCTTGGTAAAGCCCAAACTGGATAGAAAGCTGTCAATTCTGCCGTACCATGTCCTGGGTGCTTGTTTCAAACCGTACAGGGCTTTCTTCAATCTACACACATGAGACTCCCTGTCATGAGTCTCAAAACTGAGTGGCTGCTCCACATACACTTCCTCTTCTACTACAACATTCAAGAAAGCAGTCTTGACATCCATTTGGTGTATCTTCCATTTCATCACTACAGCCGGAGCAAGTACCGATCTGATGGAAGTGTATCTGGCTACAGGTGCAAAGGTTTCTTCATAGTCTATTCCTTCTTTCTGTGAGAAACCACGAGCAACAAATCTTGCTTTATATTTCTCTATGCTACCGTCTGCAGCATGCTTTATCTTGTAGATCCATTTGGAAGTTACAACTAACTTCCCTTCTGGTCTTGGGACAACATCCCAAACATCATTCTTCATGATCGATTGATACTCTTCAATCATCGCATCCTTCCATTATTTCCGTTCTGCCGCTTCTTCATATTTGGAAGGTTCTTTATCAATAAAATCACATAGTAAAGCTACATAACTGGAACAGGATCTGGTCCTCTTTCTTTCTCTGAGATTCTCTTCTGGAACCCCATATCTTTCCGCACCTTGGATAATCTCTCGTACCTAAGCATTTTTCCTCTTGTGAGGATTCTTCTCCTGTGGTGGATCTATAGGTCTTTGTGGTTCTTCAAATTCTCAATCTTCTTCTTGAGTTTCCTCATTCATGATTGTATCATGAATTCTGGAAGCTTCTGCTTCTTCAGGTTCTTCAGCAGGTTTCTTTTTGGATTTGATGTAGGCTGAATCTTCGTCAAATGTTACATCCCTGCTGATGTCAATCTTCTTAAACCCTGGGAAGTATATTCTGTAAGCCTTCGAGCTTTCAGAGTATCCCACAAATATACCCTTCTTTCCTGAAGGATCTAATTTTGTTCTCTTCTCTTTTGGAATGTGTATGTACATAGGACAACCGAATATTTTGAGATGGCTGACTTCTAGACTTCTTCAGGAGTCTTGTTCTCGAGTACTCTATGTGGAGTACGGTTTTGTACATACACTGCTGTTCTGGCTGCTTCTGCCCAAAGATGCATAGGAATATCTTGATCCTGAAGCATAGCTCTTGCAGCTTCCATGATGGTTCTATTCTTCCTTTTTGCAATTTCATTCTGTTGTGGATTATAAGGGGTGGACAACTCCCTCTTAATCCTTGAGTCTTTACATAGTTCTTTGAACTCATTTGAAGTGAATTCTCCGCCACTGTTTGATCGAAAAGTCTTGATCTTCTTTTCAATGTGGTTCTCGATCAAGGCTTTGAATTCCTTGAACTTGCTGAACATTTCATCTTTATTCTTCATGAAGTAAATCCATGTCTTCCTAGAAAAGTCATCAATAAAAGAAACATGGTACACATACCCGCTTAGTGAGCTTGATGACATTGATCCACATACATCGGAGTGGATGATTTCCAAGATTCCTTTTGCTTTGCTCTCGCTACTTGGAAATGTCTTCTTTGCGTTCTTTCCTTTCGCACATCCTTTGCAGACCCCTTCATGTTTTGCTTGTATTTCTGGAAGGCCTTCAACAGCTTTGCTTGCAAGTGGTAGTGCTCTGTAATGCACATGTGCAAGCCTTCTATGCCAAAGTTCATTTGGTTCTACTATGTCATGAAATAAATCTTGATCTGGTTGGCCCTTCAACTTGTATAGACCTCCTTCTTGTTCTCCAATCACTATTGCATCGTCAAAAGTCTTTCCCTTTGGCCACATAAGAACTTGGCCATATAAAAAGCAATCCTCGTTCCTTTTGCATCCAATGCAGATATGGAGAGGAGGTTCTTCTTTAGTCCTGGAACAAATAATACATTCTTCATCTTTAAAGACTTTCCAGAATCTAGTTTATAGGAGGATTCACCATTACCTTTTATTGGATACTGGTAGTCATCCCCAAGTTTCACCTTGTGAGGTGACTCATGTTCAGATAGCTTCACAAATGATTCTTTGAATCCCGTTATGTGCTTGGAAGCACCACTGTCTATGATCCAATCATTGCTTCCATGTGAAACAGTTCCCGTGAGAGTGGAGATCAGTACATATTCTTTCTCACTTGAAGAATCATCACTTTCTTGTCTGATTCTCTTTATAGAAGGTTCATCATCCTCTACAGCATGAGCATGATGTCTTCTCTTGTTTCCCTTCTTCTTTAGGTTTCTTCTGTTAGGGAATAATTTGGATATGTGGCCTTTCTCATCACATGTGTAACATCTAATAGTAGTCAGATCTTTTCTAGAGTGTGAGATCTTACCTTTGGAGTGATGATGGCTCCTTCTAGTTTTCTTGGAGTGAACTATGGGAGCTTGATCTTCACTTCCCATCTTCTCTTCTCGAGCTGCTATCCAAGCTTCTTCTTGAGAGCATTCTTCCCACAGTGTGTTGAACTTGACTAACTTCTTTCTGGCACAAATCCCTTGAATGAAAGAGTCCCATGATCTAGGGAGACCATTCAAGATGGTCATCACAATCTCTGCATTATCCACTTCTTCATCTACTGCTTCCAGCTGCTCCTTGATCTGAGAAACCCTTGTAAAGTAAGACTGAATAGTCTCAACATTCTAGATCTTCACATTCTTCAATTGGTTTCTCATATTCATCTTCCTGTTTATGTTCTTCCCTTCAAATAATTTGGTTAGGGCATCAAACATAGCTTTAGGTGTCTTGAGGGAGGACACCTGTGGTATGAGGTGATCCTTGATAGAATCAGCAATGATTCTCTTTGCCATAACCAACTTCTTCTTATGCAAGGCCTTAGCCTCATATCCCTCTAGAACTAGAACCTCCTCATTGATATAGGAGTCCAACTCATTTTCTTCCAGGACCAGGGAGATCCTATACTTCCAGGCTCGGAAGTTATCAGCTCCCTCAAG
>LPNX010694982.1:124810-197512 GCA_001517045.1 Pseudotsuga menziesii
GTGAGAACCTCAAATGGAAATACAAAAGATTTAGATCTTACCAGGTCAAGATGTCGGATCTAGATTTGGAGCTGAAATCCTACAGTGCTGGTTCAGTAGCAAATTAGGGTTTTGCTTTTCCGGAGTTCTGTCCAACCAAATGCTTTGAATTTGATCCCTAACTTCGATTTTGGGGAGGAGATAAATCTAGGCCTGGGCTCACTAAAAAATTCATCTTCTGTGAAAATCCCTAATTTTCAGCATTAGTGTCGGGTCCAAAACTGAAAAACCTCAGAATTGGATTATGCTTCGACATAAAGATGCGCCCTAAGGAGGAGAGTTATTCCACCTTACTGTTATCCCTAAAGTTGAACCTAGACTACAGGGGTTCAAGCTTAAAGAAATCTTTAAAAAAATATAATTCAATAAAATCAAAATAAAAACTGGGTTGGTATATAATCAAAGATATAGGAAAATCACATAATCATTAAAGATCTGTATGACATAAAATGGAATACAAAATTCAATATCAAGGGAACTACGAGCACGAATTTATGGAATGAAACTAACTCTGTCACTAAATGTTTGAAAGATAACTGTATTTTATCATAAGAATCATGTAATGGAATGTAATTGACCATATACAAGATAAATCATAAAAAATACAATTCATAAAATACAAAATCAGCTCATAATCATAATCATATCAAAGTAGAACCTGTATTGAAGATGCAGAGAGTTTCATGTCATACAACATACTTCAAAATTGGATTCCCATCTCCAATTGCCACCCCCCTTCATATCTAGCTGCTACCTCCTTATATACAAAACTTTTGAGTTTTTGAGATAGTTATCAGATCCTATTTCTATGGATCAAATTCTTTCAAAAATAGTAAAATCAATCTTCTTAAAACAATCTTAATACAAGTGTAATAAAATAGAAATAAAAATAGACATCTGTCAAGCCCTAATTGATTTCAAAAGCCAACGTGTACGAGCTGGTGGGGGATGAACACCAAGCCATGGATTCAGTGGTAACAAACTTGGTACATTTTCAAAAGGATGTCCAAAGGCACTCCTTTGTAGAACTTCACGAAACCCTTTTTTGAACTTGTCACTGATTTGGCACAGCAATCCAACTAATGAGGTCGATTCATGAGAAGGCTTTGCAGATCCGGGTTCCAATATGTTTCCAATTGTGGCATTGATGTAAAAGCCACATGTATGTGCTGTAATGCAGTAACTACGACCTTCTAATGTCAACACATCTAGGTAAATTAAATCTCCAAGAAGCCTCCTATAGCCTAGAGGATTGAATGAAGAAAATGCAATGCTTTCTACACATTTGATCTCTTGTGAAGATGGGCATACAACAAGATTCTCAAGCAAACCAGTGGCATCATCCATAAAACCCAATCCTTCATGTTCATGAACCTCTGCAAGTGAATCAATGGTTTCAAGATGATTAGTCGGTTCATCTAGCAATAGAAGATGAGGTAGTCTCCAAGCAAGCCACGCAAAAATTACGCAACTTCTCTGCCAATCTGATAAATTCTGCATAGGCATAATTTGTGCTTTTCCCGTCAAACCAAATTTCCCAACTACCGCACGCATCTTCTCTTCTTCAATACCAGGATATTCATTCATCATGTATTGCAGTGCAGACACACTCAGCTCTAGTTTATCCGCCAGATGCTGATGAAACTGAGCAATACGAAGATGATTATGGTGCTTCACCATGCCATCCAATGGGGACAAATCTCCAGTCATTAGCTTCAATAATGTACTTTTTCTTGCTCCATTTGGACCAACCAAAGCTATTCTTGAATCCAGTTCCACCCCAAAATCTATACTCTTATATATGAGGTTGTCATGAGTGTACCCACGACTCATGGTCGGATCAAGGCCTGACTCAATTGAAGCGCTAAAAAGGCAAACAATACAGTACTGTATGCAGAAAAGGTCTTCAAACTACTTTAAAAATGAAGCATCTGAACCAATATTCCTCAGGGTGAACCAAAGGTTCGGAAACACAACACAAAAACACTATGTTATGTAGTTCTAGTCTCTACTCTAATTTGTCCCTTTAGGATTTAATCAAATTATTTTATTGTACAAATGGTGTTATTACCTCACAGGCACTTGCTCGTAGGATGAAATTCTCGGCAATCCACTCAAACACACAAATTGTAAACTTTTCTTCCACATGAGTGCCATCATGAGTGCTTTTCTATCTGATCTTGGTATTCAAATTGAACCTGAGTGGTCATTTTGACATCTGGATGCTGCCAGAAACTGAAATTTTGTTGGAGCAGACCTGGTGACAACATCTGGCTTCGTCTGGGGATGGCATGCTCCCTGTGAGTTTCCAAGAACAAGTAGACCTGTGCCTTTCCAATGAAACCATCTCTGATATCTATACCCTGTCCTGCCTACCATTCACTGCTTTGAAAATGAAAATAAGAAATACCAGTGCCTTGTTTCCATTGGGCTAGAGTCTTTTTATCTTATTCCTAACCTATTTCAAACTTTGAAAACCTGCTCTTCTTATACTACAAAAGCAAATTGCAAATTCAAACTGCTCATACTACAAACTTAAGGAACTGCTTGAAGCATCAAGCTTATTTATTTACAACTCCCATTCTATTCATCTGCTTTCTTTTGATTAGGTAAAATCATGCTTCCAATGAAGCCATACAAATATTTGACTAACTGGTAAAACTTCTGATCTGGAGATGATGAATAAAGGATCCCATGGAATATCAAAATTCATTTCAAAAGAAGAGAAAAGCCAACCTTCATTTGACAAAAACAATCTGACATTTGAGCTGCTCAAAGACTCCATATAATCAACAAATGGATCAATGAAGCTATAAAGAAATACCTCTTGTTGCTGTTTAATTTGAAAATCAAAATATCTCTGTATATCCTCTTCCTCATAATGGCTGCCTCTTTCAGCTACCTGCAAATCTAAACATGGCTGCAGGTTGATTTTTTTGGTAATCATAGGTTGTTTGATATTTTCTGCGAATCCAGTTTGAAACATGATGAATGCAAGCCTACTGAATTGCAAATATGGCTACTCAATGTCTTCTACAGATTCAGGATGGTTGATTTCCACACAATGTTGTTCCTCATCAAAATTTGATTCATAGTTGTCATACATCTGTTGGCTGCTCCTCAAATCAACAAAAGGTGATGTAGGGATCTGGTCTTCTTCATCTGAATACTCATCATAGATTGGCATATATTCAGAGTGAATCGGTTGACGCTGATCCCAATCTAGAACTTCAATGTCTTCATCATAAAATGGGGCATTCTGATCGATTTCTAAAGATGAAGATTTTTGTTCTATGATGCTATCATCAACTTTAATATCATAATTTTGAAAAATTTCTTGTTGTAAAACAGAATTAGAGGAAGATAATAGATCTTCTTCCTTCTTCATAGCATAACCACCGGCTTCATCTTTACTACTGGAAGAATCTACTACTAAACCCTGGATATATAATGCATATCTTCTACAACAATGCTAAAAAAGACACTCAGTTGGGTAAATCCTCTTACAATATGAATAAAAAGCATCATGAAAATCTTTCAAAGAGGAAATACTAGAAGCAGGAAGATTTCTATACCATTGTCTCACACAACCATCTAATGAATACATAAACATTTTCATCAATACATCTTCATGATGTATACTCAGTTGATCCATGCATTGATGAAATTTAATTACATGATGTGCCGGATTGTCCTCTTCCTTTTCTCTAAATCGCGGAAGAAAATCTCCCCATTCGTCCATGATAGGTACTGTATTTGGAAATCCAGTAACAACTGAGAAATTGAGCGGAGCAAATCTCTGTGCCAAAATAGTATCAAAACCATTTGACATCTTGGAATTGTAAAATCGCCTCTGGATTCTTCAAACATGGAGTCACCTAGTGAATAAATCTATAGTCAAACTAGTGTCCTACTCCTGTCCACCATCAAAAGCTGGATCTGATCGTTGTCATTCTTTCTCGGGGAAGATATCTTCACTCCTCCGTCCCCAGCAATGGCGCCAGAAGATGTTATCCCTAAAGTTGAACCTAGACTACAGGGGTTCAAGCTTAAAGAAATCTTTAAAAAAATATAATTCAATAAAATCAAAATTAAAACTGGGTTGGTATATAATCAAAGATATAGGAAAATCACATAATCATTAAAGATCTGTATGACATAAAATGGAATACAAAATTCAATATCAAGGGAACTACGAGCATGAATTTATGGAATGAAACTAACTCTGTCACTAAATGTTTGAAAGATAACTGTATTTTATCATAAGAATCGTGTAATGGAATGTAATTGACCATATACAGGATAAATCATAGAAAATACAATTCATAAAATACAAAATGAGCTCATAATCATAATCATATCAAAGCAGAACCTGTATTGAAGATGCAGAGAGTTTCATGTCATACAACATACTTCAAAATTGGATTCCCATCTCCAATTGCCACCCCCCTTCATATCTAGCTGCTACCTCCTTATATACAAAACTTTTGAGTTTTTGAGATAGTTATCAGATCCTATTTCTATGGATCGAATTCTTTCAAAAATAGTAAAATTGATCTTCTTAAAACAGCCTTAATACAAGTGTAATAAAATAGAAATAAAAATAGACATCTGTCAAGCCCTAATTGCTTTCAAAAGCCAATGTGTATGAGCTGGTGGGGGATGAACACCAAGCCATGGATTTAGTGGTAACAAACTTGGTACATTTTCAAAAGGATGTCCAGAGGCCCTCCTTTGTAGAACTTCACGAAACCCTTTTTTGAACTTGTCACTAATTTGGCGCAACAATCCAACTAATGAGGTCGATTCATGAGCAGGATTTGCAGATCTGGGTTCCAATATGTTTCCAGTTGTGGCATTGATGTAAAATCCACGTGTATGTGTTGTAATGCAGTAACTACGACCTTCTAATGTCAACACATCTAGGTAAATTAAATCTCCAAGAAGCCTCCTGTAGCCTGGAGGATTGAATGAAGAAAATGCAATGCTTTCTACACATTTGATCTCTTGTGAAGATGGGCATACAACAAGATTCTCAAGCAAACCAGTGGCATCATCCATAAAACCCAATCCTTCAAGTTCAGGAACCTCTACAAGTGAATCAATGGTTTCAAGATGATTAGTTGGTTCATCTAGCAATAGAAGATGAGGTAGTCTCCAAGCAAGCCATGCAAAAATTAAGCGAATTCTCTACCAATCCGATAAATTCTGCATAGGCATAATCTGTGCTTTTCTCGTCAAAACAAATTTCCCAACTGCCGCACGCATCTTCTCTTCATCAATACCAGGATATTCATTCATCGTGTATTGCAGTGCAGACACTCTCAGCTCTAGTTTATCCGCCAGATACTGATGAAACTGAGAAATATGAAGATGATTATGGCGCTTCACCATGCCATCCAATGGGGACAAATCTCTAGTCATTAGCTTCAATAATGTACTTTTTCTTGCTCCATTTGGACCAACCAAAGCTATTCTTGAATCCAGGTCCACCCCAAAATATATACTCTTATATATGAGGCTGTCATGAGTGTACCCACGACTCATGGTCGGATCAAGGCCTGACTCAATTGAAGTGCTAAAAAGGCAAACAATATAGTATTGTATGGAGAAAAGGTCTTCAAACTACTTTAAAAATGAAGCATCTGAACCAATATTCTTCAGGGTGAACCAAAGGTTCGGAAACACAACACAAAAACACTCTATTCTGCAGTTCTAGTCTCTACTCTGATCTGTCCCTTCAGGCTTTAATCAAATTATTTTATTGTACAGATGGTGTTATTACCTCACAAGCACTTGCTCGTAGGATGAAATTCTCGGCAATCCGCTCAAACACACAAATTGTAAACTTTTCTTCCACATGAGTGCCATCATGAGTGCTTTTCTATCTGATCTCATTATTCAAATTGAACCTGAGTGGTCATTTTGACATCTGGATCCTGCTAGAAACTAAAATTTTGTTGGAGCAGACTTGGTGACAACACTTACTTTTGCTGAAAATCTATGGATGAAAGTCCACAAACTAGGAAGCTCTAGTTCCCGCAGCTGCACAGTGTCTTCTTCTCAGGTTAGCTTTGATACCATTTTAGAATTTCATCGTTAAGCTAGCATTATATTAGGATCTTTAACTGAGAGAATAACAAGCACATCAATCAAACACAAGAGACAATGAACACAGTGTTTATCCTCAGGGAAACCATAAATGGTGAAAACCCCACAACTTCCTCAGAGATAGAATCAACACCAAAGGTAGAACCCAAAACAGTAAGTGATCTCCTGATAGCAGTAACCTTCTTTCTATCTAGCCCCAGTGTCTTCTCCTTCCTCAACTATGTGCTACACTTGAGTGTGTATAAGTTATGTGATAAATAGAGAGTCCAACTCTCTATTTATACTAATCCCGACATGACTAAAACCCTACTAGGGCCGACCTCACTAGGAGAGTCTAATAACCCTAGTGCCCCGGAACTGTGGGGACTTTAACCCTTAGACAATAGGAGGGTTACCCATAATGACTTGTCATGACTTGTTTACATTATAGAATTTCACGATAGGAACATCGGGGCATGACATAACTCAAGTACATATCGGAATAAACATCGGGTTACAATATATAAGAAATACAAGTGAAATACATTTCGAAGTTACATATACATCAACACTATTGAGTGTGGAACTTTTCAAGAACCACTCCACATTCATCAATAACTTGTCTTACGAAATGGTATTTTACAGGAATATGTTTTGTTTTACTATGATAAGCTGGATTTTTAGCCAAATGTATAACACTTTGACTATCACATAATTTTTTTACATTATTATGAAACCTTCCAAGCTCACTCAACAAACCTTTCAACCAAATTGCCTCTTTGCAAGCATGTGAAGTAGATATATACTTTTCCTTTTTAGTGGATAAAGCAACAGTGTTTTGAAGCTTCGACATCCAACTAATAGTTGCACCTGCAAGAGTAAAGACATATCCAGAAGTGGACCTAGTTTTGTCCAAGTCACCTACAAAATTTGAATCGAAATAACCGTATATCATATCACTTGAATTATCAAAGGTGATGCAATATATGCTTGTGCCTGTAGATACCGAAGCACCCATTTCACTGCTTCCCATTACTCTTTACCTGAATTTTCCATGTACCTACTGACAACTCCAATTGCATGTGAATATCTAGTCTAGTACAAACCATCAAATACATCAAAATGTCTACTACATTTGCATAGCATACATGACACATTAATTCCTTTTCTTCATCATTAACAGGTCACAAACTTGAAGAAAGCTTAAAATGGGAAGCCAAAGGCATATTTATTGGTTTCACCTGATTCATATTGAATCTCTGAAGTATTTTCTCTGCATACTTCACTTGTGATAACCACAGCTTACCATTTTTCTTGTATTTGTGTGTCTCCATGCCCAAGATCTGTTTTGATGGTCCAAGATCCTTCATATCGAATGTCCTAGCCAATTGAGCCTTCAAATTCCTAATTTCAACCATGCTTTGGCTTGCAACAAGCCTATCATCAACATACAAAACCAAAATAATGAATATGCCATTTTCAACTTTTTAAAGTAAACATAATGATCATACTCAATTTTGCTAAAATTCTGGCTCATCATGAAGGATTCAAATTTCTTGTACCATTTTCTGGGAGATTGCTTCATGCTATACGATGTTTTCTTGAGTTTGCAAACAAACCTTCCTTTGCAGTTATGAACAAATCCTTCTGTTTGTTCCTTGTAAATGTCCTCATCCAAATCTCCATGTAGAAAAGCAGTTTTAACATCTAACTACTCTAACTCAAGATCAAATAAAGAAAATAGTGCTAACACTAACCAAATAGAAATAAGCTTAGCAATTGGTGAAAAAATCTCATGGAAATAAATACCTTCCTTTTGTGGATACCCTTTTGCAACCAGTCTTGATTTGTACTTAGCAACCTTATCATCATCACCCTTTTTCAGCTTGAAGACCCATTTGCAACCAACAACTTTTCTATCATTTAGAAGTTCTACCAGGTCCTAGTGTTTTGTTCTTTTGTAATGCATCCATTTCTTCTTTCATTTCTAATTTACATTTCACATTCTCATATGCCTCCATTGCTTCCTAATAACAACTAGGCTCCCCGTTGTTATAAATCAAAGCAATCGATGGAGCAAATTCTTCATACCTTTTTGAAAAAGTTTTGACCCTTGTATATCTTTGCAAAGTTTGTTGTGGTTGTGGCACTTCCTTTGTTTCCTGAAAATATTTTGTAATCTCATCTACATCTATAGGAGCTTCTTCGTGGACTTCTTCATAATCCTCCTTTCTTGTAGATGGTCGAGTCTCCAACTGAACTTTCTGAATCTATGATTCTTTTTTCTATTTCATCTCAACATCTACTACATCTGATTTCATGAGTGATGATTCATCAAACACGACATCTTTGTTAATGATGATCTTGCGAGCAGTAAGATACCACAATATGTACCCCTTAATTCCACCACCATATCCAACAAAGATTTAATCTTTTTATTTCGGATCTAATTTAGAATGTTGATTCTTTGGAATTAAAGCACAAGCACTATAATAAAAAATCTTAAGATTTCAATAGTCATAGGGGTGTCTTGTCCATACCTCTTACGGAATTTTACAGCCTATTGCAGTTGATGGTGATTGATTCACCAGATAAAATTTTGTAAGAACTACTTCTCCCCACAACCGTCTGCTGCAATTTGGCATTACTCAACATGCATCTTGCTCTCTCTAAAAGAGTCCTATTCATGCGTTCAGTAACATCGTTTGTTGAGGAGTGTAGATTGTGGTTTTATGCCTTTCGATCCCAGCTTCTTTGTAATAGTTATTAAAAACCTTAGATCTGAAATCACCACCATTATATATTTAAGACACTTGATTGATCTGTTAGTTCTCTTTTCAACTAAAGCTCTAAACTGCTTAAAAGAATTAAACACATCGACCTTTCTTTTCCAGTAAGAAGATCCAACTTTTATGGAGTAATCAGCTATACATGTAACAAAATATAATGATCCTCCAAAAGAAGTAGGAGATGGTCCCCACACATAAGAATGAATGTAATCTATGATACATTTACTAATATACTTCCTTGTTTTAAACTTTTGTTTAGTCTATTTTCCAAACATACAATACTTGTAGAAATTAAAATTCAGAGTTTTCAAGCTAGGAAGTAACTTTACGATCAGCAAGCACCTTCAAACCTCTCTTGCTCATATTACCAAAGTGTTGATGCCATAAACGAGCAGGGTCACTTGCAACTTCAGACATAACCGTTGCTTAACTTACCTCAGTTCTTCAATGTAGCTTATAAAGGTTCCTAATCATCCTTTTTGCCTTCATGACAATTGAAACACCCCTTGACACCTTCATCACTCCATCCTAAACTGCAAATTTATACACAACAACATCTAGTACTCCCATATATATTAGGTTATTCCTGAGTTTGGGTACATGCCTTACCTCTGTTAATGTTCTCATAGTCCCATCATACATCTTAATTTTGATACTACCAATCCCAATAATTTTACAAGAAAAGTCATTTCCCATAAAGACTACACCATGATTAATTGGTTGGTAGGTAGAGAACCAACTTTTGTGAAGATACATATGGTGAGAGGCACCAGAGTCTAGAAACCAATGCTATTGATAATGTGAAACATTAGAAACAGATAGTACCTCGTCTATCATACTTGAACTCCTCTCTGTTGCATTTGCTTCATTCTTGGAGTGCTCTTTAGATGAATCTTCTTTGGCTTGTCTTTTCCAGGAATCCTTCTTTAGATGGCCCGATTTGTTACAATATTAGCACTTTGGCATCCCCTTCTTAACTCATGATTTGGATATGGAAGCATTTCTCAAATTCTGCCCATGTTCTATAGATTGATCTCTAGTGGCCATTGCAACTGTTGTTTCTTTTTTTGAATTGTTTGATCTGTGCAACTATTCACATATCAGGGCTTCAATAACAGTGTCATAGTCAAAATCCTATGAATTACTAAACCACATAAAGGAGATAAGATGGTTCCAAGAATCAGGCAATGCACAAAGAAAAGCAATTGTCTTCTCTTCTTCACCGAATTTTTCACCCAAACTAGTTAATTGACAAATCAGATCATTAAAAGTATTTAAATGATAAGGGATTTTCGTACCTTCATCCATTCCTAGGGCATATAGTTTTCTCCTCAGGAACATCTTATTTGTAAATGATCTTGTCATATAGAGGCTTTCAAGCCTATCCATAAGCCAACCGTTGTTTTTTCTCTAACAATGTTGAATAGAACTTTGTTGGCTAGGCACAACCGGATGGTGCTGAGGGATTTTGAATCTAGCTCCTCCCATTCATTATCAGACATATTAATGGACTTCTTCATTTTGCCCGCCAACTCTTTTTGTACTCCTTTTTAAACCAACAGATCTCCTATCTTCAGTTTCCAAAGCTCAAAATTAATCTCGCCATTAAATTTCTCCACCATGAATTTGCCACTCTACACCTTCACCATTATCTCAAACAACTGATCAAAACTTATAACACCAAAATTTTAAGTAATAAATCAAATATTTATTAAAAAATAATTCCAAAATAGGCAAAGAATTAATAAATTTTTTTATATCAAATAATATATATCATAATATATTTGATATAAAGAAAAACTTTATAGAAGTTTCACCTTATAACTCTCAATTGCATTAATCAAAACGTCCACCATATGAATTAAAAAAAATCGTTTAATAAATATTTTAAAACCATATAATGATGCACTGCTTTAATCCATAATATTCCCTCTTTAACACATGCTTTTAAACCAAATAATTTGCACACCTTATAAATAATCAAACAAATTTCATACCGTTTTAATATTTTCGCTTCTGTCGATGAGTAAAGGGCGCGACAAAGTTTAAAAGCCCAGAGTTTCAAATTTCAAATTTCAAATTTTCGCTCCTTTTTTTAGAGCAAATTGTCGTTCCTCAGAGTTTTGAATTTTCGCTCTCTTGGAGTAATAGATAGGGCGACAATCTCATTGCTCCTTCAACTAAGCACTTATCACTTTTCTCCATGGATCTGTTACTGTTTTGTTTGAAACAGAAGTTAAATAAAGCAGAGATTAATATAGAAAATATAATGATGATCACACAAAATTTAATATAGAGATTTACGTGGTAAAATCTTTGAAAAGTAAATATTCAAGGGAAAAATAGTATTGGTATTTTTTATTTTTCAAAGATGGAGATAACAATAGGTCTATAAACATTCTTTAAATTTACTCATACAATGTTAATTGCTTTTATGAGCTATATTATAACGTTTTATGGCATATCTTCATGGAGTAAGCTAAACTCTAGACCATTTGCACCATTTTTTCGGCGAAAAATTCTGACCAAAATCTGGCAAGACTTGTTGAAATTGCATAATCGGGGTGCCCTAGGGGTTATTCTAGGACGCTAAATTCATTTTTGCAACCAAAATTGCAATTTCAACAGCCAAAATCGCAATTTCAGCAAAAATTCCCTCCTTGAATTCCGACAAATTTCACCGACAAAGATGCAAATAATCTAGAGTTTAGCTCACTTTAGGGGAGATTTAAAATTACGCTTATTATTGTTTTAGATTTTTTTTTGGTTCATTTGCTTTTTAGAATATGGATTTAGGAGTGGATAGGTGGCTATGACCATTCACTATGAAAGAAATGTCATGGCAACTTTTCAAAATGCAAGGGGTGTGGTGTGTCATATGGTTTTCAATTGTAATGGTGACTATTTCTAAATTAAAACAATAATTTGAGTGCATTCAATTAGCATTACAAATTTATGGTTTTTAATTGTAATGGTGACTATTTCTAAATTAAAACAATAATTTGAGTGCATTCAATTAGTATTACAAATTTGTTGTAAGTGCTTGTTATAAGAGGAATATAATTTTCCTAAATGAATCAAGTAGCTTTGGTTTTGAGATAGTCATCGAGTTTTTAAAGTTTGCCAAACCTAAATTGTTTATTAATTTTATTTATTTTGAAAAAAAATTACTTATTTTTTAATTTATTATTAACTTAAAAGTAACAATGTGTCTAAACTACCCTTAATGTATGGTGATATTTGTCAAATCAATATAATTTTTAAAATACAAATATTTTTAAAATTGAGATATGTTAATTGTACTCTGTGTATTTATTTTCATAGATTGAAATTAAGAAGGCTTTCAAAACTTTGTGCAATTTTATTATATTTGATAGAATGGAACTTTTCAAATCACCAATATCTAAAGGGGTTGGATCCATTCGTGAAGAGCGGGGAGTTTTTCACTAGTGGACAAGGTTTAATTTCAATTAGGGCCTAACTTGGAGCCATGGGGGCACCTTGAGGTAGTGGTCGAAAGTGTGGTTCCACCCAGAGAGATTGTATTAAAATGATCTCGTGACCTATGGACACATAAGTGGATCAAAGCCCACCCCCATTCCTCTTAACATTTAAGAATTTTTTGGAAATGATCCCTAACGATGGCTCCCACACCCCTTTCTGTTGTATACCTCCCTTAGTCGTTTTCTGCTTGCAGGCCTTCTAGCTGAGGCCAAATCCCTGAATACCGACACAACCTTGTTCTCTCATTCGATGTTGGGGAGCAACTTGACTATGTTCTCTTTCCTATTTTTCGGCTTCAAGGAGTCCGCGGTTCCTCGGCTTGTATGTTGCAGGTGGAATTTTGTCCAGAGCAACCGCCTCCAAGTATTTCCATGTTGATCCCAACCCTTCACTCTCAACGCAATGGGGTTTTTATTTTCTTAGTGCTCTCGTGCTACGATCCCCTCTCATACTTTGTCCATTTTGTGAGATCTTTGAAGGGTTCTTTGCTTTGCTTTAGGGTGCAAGCATTAGATGCAATATCTACCCTAAATTCCAAGATTCAAAAGATTGAAGAAATATCCACTTGTTTTTAGAAGTTGTTCTTTCAGGGAAGTCGTCTCCCAGATGATCTCTCCTTTCATGACTGTAATATTGGGAAGGACTCCACTATCTTCTTAGGTTCAGGTTTTCTTGGTGGAGCTAGGGTTTCCAAGATTCCTTCATCTTCCCAGTTGAGTTTCTTTGTTGATATTGTCAAATCTAAGAAGGTGGAGTCGCAAGGACCCTCTCTGGATTCCAACCCTTCTTTCATAGTGGATAAATTAAAAGATGTTCCAGAGGTAGAGGTGCTTGATCCTCTGGTTTATGCTCGAGAATTTCAAAAAACATGCTCTAATATGTCGATTCAATGGGTTTTGGCCTTTTGCAGATGTATTGAAGGAATGGTTGAATCACTCTTGGACTCCCAACTATGGCCTACTCCTTTTCACCAAGGGTTTCTTCATTTCTTACTTTCAACAGGTAGAGGATCGTAGAAAAATCATGGATGATGGACCATGGTTCTGGCGCAATGTTGTTCTATCATCCCAACCTTGGTTTCCAATATTTGATCATGCATTCATGTCCTCCATGACTACTCTAGTCCCGTGCATTTCCCAAATTCACCATCCATTTCTAAACTATCAATATCTTAACTGTGATGGGGAATTCCCTAGGACGATTTATCAAAATTGATTATAATCGAGGATGAGGACATTTACACCTCCACTCAAATCTGTGTTGAGCTGGATCTAAGTAAAGGGTTGCAGGATACATTTCTTCTCAAGTGGGAAGACGAGTCTCCTTTCCAACAGATGATTGACTATGAGAATATCGCCTTTCGGTCGCTAGATCATGTCAACAAACAAGTCACCTCTAGGAAGTATGTCCTTCCCTCCATCGTCCAGATGGATTCAAAGAAAAAACCTATATGGTGGCTAGATACAAAGAACAACTCAGTGACTTCTCCCCCACCACAAGTTTCAAAGCAACATCGGAATGCCTCCTCGAAACAACCACCTCCTTCATTTTCAGATCATCCCTCCCTAACTACAATTTTTCGAGACACATCCATGGTCTCGGTCCCCCTTTCCGGTGGGAAAAGAACCCCCATGAATCTGATGACTCGGATAGTTATCAGGATCCAGTTGTTCCTCATGACCTCCCAATTTCTGATCCTTCTCTTGAGAATTTGGCTATTTTTTCTGCAAAATTTAGCTAATGACAACTCTTCTTGCTATATTGATGTTCATAAAAACAAGGGGAAGAAGGGGAAAAAGAATTGTTAAAGTCCACTTAATGACGTAACCTATGCTTTTTTTAGTCCGATGTTCTTAACTTTTAGCTTCTTTATCTTTTAGGTTGGTCTCTATTCTTATCTCTTGACAAGTTGAGTTTTCTCTCCCATGTCATTGTTTGTTTTTTTCAGGAGATGTGTAGAGCTGATCTTTGTACCATATGTTTTTTTTTTGGGTAATAAAAGGTCTTTCCACTGCTTATTTACAATTTTTTTTAACCCATACCAACGTATAAATTAACCATCAATATATATCTAACATAATAATTCATTAATAAAACTATAGCAATTATACCTTTTATAGGATAAATCACTATGTCACTCTAATACTATATATCTAATATAATATTTCATTAATAAAACTATTGCAATTATACCTTTTATAGGATAAATCACTATATCACTCTAATACTATATAGTATGCCCAAACATTACAAGGATTTTAAGTTGATGAAACTCAAAAGGCATTATTGAACACTTTCAAGATGAACCATTGGACGTTGTTCACAGTAGTAGCCCTTTCGGCTGAGTTAATGAATTTGTTGTTGAACACTTTCATTAGCGTTTAGCATCTAGGCTTTCCCTTCATGCTTTTAGTTGAATCCCAATTTCAACACCCTACTCCTTGTGTTGAATACTCCTACATATGTTTTTTGAGAAGTTTATGCATGTGATAGTTGAATTGTTCATTTAATACCTTATACCTTGTGGATGTGAAGGTAGTGTTCTTAGTGTCGTGATGCATAAAGTTTATAGCTATGTTTCTCGAGTGATATATAAAATATATAATTTATATGTATGTGAAGGTAGTGTGCCTAGTGTCGTGATGCATAAAGTTTATGTCTATGTCTCTCAAGTGATATAAACTAGCAATTGTCCCAGAAAGTGTAATAATACGCCAAAAGGGGAAAAAACGGGAATAAAAGTAGATATGATGAAGTAGAAAAAAGAGTAGTATTTTTGTTTGAATTATTATTGGTTTAGGTTGGGATCCAACCCAATGATGATATTCCACCCAATGTCACCCAATGTGGTGACTCTTTGTTTATGCTTGGGACTAAGGAAACCTTATTTGTTATATCATGAACTCACAATTATGTATGTGAAGTGTTTTTTGGGACGGTTTAGACATATGGGTACTTTGGTGGATGAGACAGTCATTTTGAGCTTTGCTAGTGCTTGTGGATGCTCAAGTGGACACTTAAATGCTTTGCAAGCTCAAAAGTTGCGCCTTTATCGATTGTTTTGCCTTAGAGAGGTTATCTACTCGAAATCATTCAATTTCATGGGGCCAGAGAATTGTTGAGAGTTTTTGAACTATGTTTCTATTTTAAAAAGTACACCCATTCCCCTTTAAATGAAAGTGCCAGGAATGTTGATATATATTCAAAGATTCCAATGGAAAAGGAAGAAGCACCAACAAACAACCAACATCATTAATTTTGTATATTTATTGTATTTTATTTAGTAGTTGGCATGAGATATCATCATATAATGACCATAAAACCTATTGGTGTAAACCATCATACCATATTCGAGTAAGTCCTAGAGTGACATCCACACTAACACAATAACTTTTACAACAAAAACACGATACCTTCATCAATGTGTATCCTCTTCTACAAATCATTTATGAGTTATTTCCATGCACATTTACATGTACTCACAATGACATTTCATAGAAATGTGTATTATTAGCTTCAAAAAAATATTTTTCCATGCTTTGCATCAATACAATCTTCTCACAACTTCATTAAACCATTTTCCACCAAATAAGAGCATTGAAATATGTTCTATCAATTACAAATATATCTAGTAATTTTTCAATTAGCTCCTTTAGTAGCGTAGGGTAGGCTCAAGAAACATCACTAAAGCTATAGATTCGAGCTAGTTTGGACATATAGAGCAAGTTATGAGCTAATTCAAGTAGGTTATATTCCTAAGATTAAAACCTAAAGCTAAAATAAGGCTCTCATGTTTCATTAGGCCTTGTTCTTCAACATAAGGAGCTATGTCAAAGCACTTGTCAATTCATAATGCACAGTAGCATTGAAAATGTCACTTTGAAAGTAATGAAGGTTGATCTACTTACATATGGAAGCAATAAACACTAGAAAGAAAGCTCAGTGGAAACAAAAAAATTGATGGCAAATGCAATAGTTGGAGTAAACTCTTCCCAAAGTTGCAGCTACCTTATATAGGGATATTACTTAAGGACCTCTCAATAACAACTTATGCCTCAACTCTATACATACTCTCCTTAGAAATACCTTGTGGAAATATATAGAACCAAAGACAAGTTAAATCTTGAACTTATACATATATTAAGTCCCCTTTATCTTAATAACTTTGCTAGACAAACCTCACAGAAAGATTATCGATCTACCTAGTCTATCTGAATAACTAATGAAACTTATAGCTAGTATTTAGGGAGTCAAACACCAACCCAAGAAAACCTCATACCCAGTATTGTACCATTCGTGAGAATATCACCTAGAACTCTTAGAAGGCATCATTTTTTGTCTCATAAATATCCCTAGAACCATATTCACTTAAATATATTATTTTAATTTATATATGAACTACATGTATGGATGCATGGTGAAGCCATACATACTTCCATAGTGTGATGACATATTAAGCGAACCTCGTGACCTTAATGTGGTAATTATAATGTGAGTGTTAACTTTGTTTCAACGAGCCTTAACATTCTATGGAGATTTAGAAATATTAGTTGGTTCTCTTTAGAGATTGATACATTCGTACACCTTCAAGAATAAACAAAAAAAAAGCAATGATTAATCTTCAAAAGCTCGCTTAGACTAATGTTGATAGCACACATACCCTTTGTAATAGTAGGTTTATTTTGATCCGCTTTCCTTTGTCGACATCAATATCTTCAAGCATAAAAAGCAATGATGTCGTTGCATTAGTGAAACTTTGGATAATAATAATAAGCCAAGCATTGTGCATGCAGGAGAGATTCCCTAATTAATTGATATTTTTAAAATGGGCCATCATGAGGCATGGAAACATGTGATAGAAGCAATTTTCAACCCGATCTCGCATGATGTGAATAAGAATACAATTAGTGTATTAAGATCTTATAGACCTAGGGCTCAAGGAGGCCAAGGAACTAATGGAGAAAGCCATGTCAATTTTGAAGAAGGGACTTAGTAACAAGGACATGGAACATCTTGTTGATAAAATGCTAATTTGTTAGTAAGGACATGGAACATCTTGTTGATAAAATGCTAACTTGTTATCCATTAAGTGGCGAATTTGACAAATATTCATCTATTACAAATTCTAACTTTCAAATTATTACAAATTATACAAAAATTGAGAACCAATCAAGAGCCTTCAAGGTATGATATGCTTGACGGTATACATTTGTGATGGTCTTCCTCTTAGCATAGTTGGCCATGATAAACTCTTATCAAAATACTTAATAGTAGAGTGAAAATTCAATAGAATTTTGCACATTTCAAACACAAACCTAATATCATTAAGTACATTTAATAATATAAATGTTCATATTATTTTCTTTTAAGAATATATAATAGTATGAAAAATCATGAATATTATAATAGACACTCTCAACTTAACACATGTACTAACTTTTACAAATTGACCACATAGATTCTAATACACAAATAAAAACCTATAGAAAATATATTTTTTATATTTCTTTAATAAGCACTTACGATATCTCATTCTCATAAAAATATTTCTCATCAAATGTATAACCTTTAATTATGATAAGCCTTAATATATTATATTTTGGGCTTCATTGAACGGATTAACAAGATTAACCAAGTGTAATATGTGTACAATGAGAATTCATTTCATGGTCATCTTATATTGTTATGCTCAAATGCATCTTGATTAAGATTTAAATGGGCTTAGTTAAATGGTTAACTCCAACAATTAGGAGCTTTAAATTCTTATGCTTATGAAACTTTTTGTTTGTACAAATGACGCTTTATTTTTATTTTTAAATCCAAGCAGCGTCAAAAGTGATGACTACTTTATACTTGCTTTGATGAATATTAACCTATTTTATATGTTTTTTTTTAAACAATAAAACTAATATCTTTTGTATTAATAAAAGTTAGTAACTGGGTTAGTTTGAAAATACAAAATAGAATTATATTTTGTATTAATTAAAAATTTGCTAAAAAATACAAATATAAATTATTTTGTAAGTAAAATTGAGTAGAACTAAAGCCTAAAAATAGATTTATGATTATAATATCATATTTGTAAAAGAGTTTTTTAAATTATATATTTTTAAAAGGTTTCTTAATGATTTAGTTTGAATAACAAGAATGAGGTCTATTCACAAGTAGCTAGTAGCTCGGTGATTGAGTTTTATTAATGTGGAGATTCTGGTGCAAATCCTTAAGTGGGTATGGTCATAAACATAGCCTTGTACATATAAAAAGTATTTCAAAAAACACATTATAAATAAAGCATTGTAAATATAAAAAATAAACCCAAGTTACACATTGACATTTTTATATATTTAAATTAAGTACCATATTTATCATCATTAAATTTTAACTTCCAAAATCTGAATTTGTCTTTTTAACGAAAGATTCTATAATTGAGGCACCCTAAGGGAACAAACGTGTTCATTACCTGCCGATGTAGTGTACAAATGCAAAGGTAAGCAACATATTTGATTTAATTTACAAAATTTTGTTGTTATTTTAATTGACTGGGTTGCAAAATAATTTTGCAAAATTAAATTCGTTGCTTGTTTTGAACAGGTTTTGCAAAATTAAATGCAGCTCAGCTTTCTTTTGAGTTAGCGGTTCTGAGTTAAATACGTCAGCCCTGGGCCTGAGACAAATTGAATTTAGGGATCCTGCCGCCCCCCGGGTTTCACCAAAATGATAATGAAATAAAACCTGTTTTCAAAAGCTGGCTTACCCACATCAAAAGCTGGCACGTTCTTGTTCTTATTCGATAGAAGGACGACGAACTTGGATATTGTGCCCAGAGACAAGCCTTTAAATTAAAAAAAGCCCTACGGCTTAAGAATATATAATTTTTATTAAACAAATTCGGAAAAAGAACTATAATTAGGAAATATATAATTTATAATTTTTTATAATTAGGAAAATTTTAACTTTTTAATTTTTATTAAAATTATAATTGTTATTAAGTATAATTTTGATTATACTTAATTTGTAAGTGATAATAATATTTTATTTGTTTTTTATTTAAATGTTGCATTCAATTCTCTAATATATTGTAATTTTCGTTTTTTTCTTCATTATTTTGTTTTGTAATTATTTTATTGTGTAAATTCATTTATTTTATTTTATTTATTTATTATATCTTTGATATATAGTTTTTAGTGGAGGACACAACCTTAAATTTGACAAAAATTATAATCCAAATCATAATAAATGAAATTAAAAAAATAACTATTTTAAAAATAACAATTTTTTAGGGTTTGATTGGTTGATTTAGGATGAAGTCTGCCTCTTGCCAGCCACGGGGTGGCGGGCAGGGCATATGTCAGCCTATTTTAATGTTGTTCAAGTGGTTTTTAAAGGTTTTTCCATACAACCATAGTTTAATGGTTGATGCCTATGCTTTATTTGGATTCCTTTTTTATTTTGATTTGACAATCCGCACTTGCTGGACTTGACAAGGATTTGCCTTTTCTATGGCGTAGCTGCAAAGCAACTTATATAACTAGAGTAGGGAGGGGGAGGACCTGCGCCTCACTCAAGCAGGGGAAGAAGGTGCTTCTGAGGTAGGAAGGGGTTTGAGGGATTGTGGTCCAGGAAGGAGTGGGGTCAAAGCAAACCATTAATCTCCCATCATGCTAATAATCGAGCATAATTAGCACAGTTATGTATTGACAACCGGTGATGCTACAATGGTGACAATGTTGTTGTGAACTAGTGGTGATGGAGGCCTCTCTCCCACATTGGAGTGAACCCTAATTTTTGTACTATGTAGAGAGACGATCGCGGTGAACACTTGTGAATGCTCTTGTGCATGCGACCTTCATTGAAGAAATGCAAACCTTCTCTCCACTGATGTGTTGAAATGCTCAACGATTGGTGTGACTATTGGAGATTCCCTCTCTATGCGTTGAAGTGCTCAAGCATTGGTGTGGCTAAGCTTTCCCAGGCATTTTTGTTATAAATTCAAAGATTGAGGCAGGCATCTATTGGACATTCATATTCAAGGTGTGTATACTTTTGAGAGGTGTAGTTACGTAGCATTGAGTGAGGGTTTCTATTAAAGGACTTAACTACCAAAGAAGTGCTTTCAAACTTCAGACGATATTTGTTGCCAGAATTTTCAAGCAAACATTATATTAAGTAGTCTTGTGGCTTACTCTTTGCAAGTGGAGGATGCAACTACTACAATGGCAATTTGTTTGTTTAATGTATCAATTGTTGCATGAGCCTCAACCCTTTGTTACAATACTAATTGAACCCACAAGACCCACACCTTAACTGAATGAGCTAGTGAGATTTGACTTATATCTACTATATTTTAAATCAAATGTATTAATTTATTTTATTGATTACATAAAACATAAATTTAATCTCAAGGAAGGGGTACTTTGGGTTTCTAAGAAACTAGTGTTGTAAAGTAAATAAACTATGGGTTGTGTTTCATTTGTATGTCTTTTGATTTGAAGATGTTAAAATCAATGGATATATCTTTTGGAAATAATTTCCATTCATTTAATAAAGTAGACTTTTGAATATTTTTTTTGAGATTTTGAAATGGATTAATTTCATTGGCTTATATGTCTGAAATTTTCTTTAAAAATGAGAAAAATAATTAAAAGTGAAATTTTCTTTAAAAATGAGAAAAATAATTAAAAGTGTATAACTTTAATTTAAACTTATTTTATAGAGTAAATTATTTACTTAAATCTTTAGTTTAATTTAAACTCATAAAATAATCATAATAAGTTTTAATAGTTATTGTATTGAACCACAATACAAACAATAGAAATAAAATGGACGAGAGAGAGAGAGAGAGAGAGAGAGAGAGAGAGAGAGAGAGATTAATTGTTTAATCTAAAGAAAAATTTCATGGCTTATGACATTATAAGATAGGAGACTTCGTTAAAATAAATGGATGTTCGTATTAAAAAAATTAATCACTTGTTTATTTTAATCAAAGGTGTTTATACATATACATATAAACAAAGTGTGGTTGCAAAGTAACTTGGTCTTTACTCAAGACATATATACATTGTGCATCTAATTACTACTTCACTTAGATAAGACATTGATATTTTGATTGACATGGTCATGACATAAGATTGATGCAACATTGAGGTACCTAGTACGACAATGAAGGTATTACATACACACACACACACACACACACACACACACACACACACACACACACACACACATATATATATATAATGGTTGAGAATCAACATCTGACAAGGATCTAGTGAAAGGTATAGAAAAGTTGGNAGTAAAGCAAGTAGCCCTTAATACAAATCAAAGGATATTAGATACTTTACTTCTAGGTTTTTATTTCTATGGCTTTTGTCCAAGAGATTAGTGCTAGTGAAATCATCTAGCCCTACTTTGGTTCTTGGCATTGGTAGAAATCCTAGCAACTATCAAACAACATGTAAATCAAGCTACATTTCTTGTGCATTTCTTTAATTAATCAAAGTCGAGGCACATCACACCTCCTTCTATAGCTATCGTCTTATAACACCAACTATTGGCAACGTCGAGGACATTGCCACCTCATGGCTCTTGTTTTAGAATTCTATCATACAAATTATACATCTTCCACTTGAATTTTATGTTAACAACATTCTAATAGTTAATGCATGATTCCATTAGATTGACAAATCTTTAACATATATATATATATATATTCAATTTTTTAAATGTTATATTTTTTTTTCAAATATACACTTTTTTTTTTAATAAAAAAGTGAAAAATGTACATATTTTCAAAGCATTTTTTCTACTCTATTTCAAGATTGGGAAACATAAATGTATAAGTAACAAAAACAAAACAACAAACTTATTTAACATACCCTACAAGTTCATAAATTTTATATGCCTCAAGAATTTAATATATTGCATTTTAACCCTATGAATTCATAAATTTTATATAACTCCAATTTTTAACAAATTTTATATAATACATTTTGAATTTGTAATATTTTTCCTTTTCATGTGGTTGATGAAAAGTCCAATTCACACATTGCTCAATTTAATAATCTTATGCATTTCCAAAACTGAGACACATGAATAAAATCATGCAATCTCTTCTTTATCCAATGATTCCCAATTATGCCACCCCACTAAGTTGATGCAAATGAAATCACAACTCTAGGCAATGCTTTCCATGGGCGCCCTTGAATCATATAAAAGCTCTCTGCATAGACAATAATAACAAACCTACATGATGATGGTTGTTGCTAATTAGGCATTCCACATTATAAGAAAAATCTAGACTCTTACATTATGCCATAGAAATTTTTCATATCATTCAAGTGCTACAAGTATATTATAATTTTTTATTTTTAGAAAGTAAATTAAAATTATAAATAAATAAATGATATCATTATCATTAAAGTGTTACACGTATATAATTTATATTTTCGTGTCATTCAAGTGCTACAAGTATATTATAATTTTTATTTTTAGAAAGTAAATTAAAATTATAAATAAATGCATGGTATCATTATCTTTAAAGTGTTACGAGTATTATAATTTACAAATATATTATAATTTTTATTTCTAGAATGTAATTAAAATTATAAATAAATAGTATTATTGTTGTTGATCAATTGAAAGTAAACTAAATAAATGATATTTATATCTTTACCAAATTGAAATTAAAAATAAATAAATAATATTATTAATTTTATTACAAAAAAATAAAAGAACTTAGGGCCTATTGGCCTTAATTTCCTCATCGACCCTTCCCCTAATATGATATTTATTTTAATATGATATTTATCTTTGTATCTATAATATATCAATGAAGATTGAATATATTCATGCCATTAAATATGAGATTCATTGTGTTTTTATGCCCAAATCACTCTGTTATTATGTTCAAATTGAATCTCCTCCAATATATCTACCATTCATTTATTCAAATCACTTAGGTAATTAAATTTATTTAATTTATTCAAATTACTTTAGCAATTTAATTACATTGTTTTCCTTTTTTTTTACTTGGTCACAACCTCATATATCCAATCCAACCAATCATATACTTCATTACCTTTAATTAATATGCCTCTTCGATTACTATTTATGTATTTTTCAATCATTACCCCTTAAACATGTCTCTATATATCATATAATAACCAACATTGTGATACTTATTATTAACACATATACCACATTACATCACTAATCAATATTATGGGAAATTCTATGTAACCAAACACATTCTATTCTAAAGTTTGTAAATATTGGTGAATCTTATGAATTTTCCTTTTCCTTCCCTCTACTTCAGTAACTCTTATATATCTCCTTGTACTTACACTATCAAAGGGGTTTTTTTGCCTTATTTTTGGATAGGATAGTAGAGTACCAAATAGCCTAGAGCTCAATTGTAATCCAAACATTGTCGAAATGAAAGACTGAGCAACTATTGAATGTTGGTTTTCCTATTTGGGTTTGAAGGGTAAATTATGTCTTATGTGCAATTTTTAATGTGTTTGATTGTTTCTCTACATTCATTTGTTTACTGAGTGGTTTGAGACCTCCCCTACTTCTTTAATGTCTTCCAATGAGCTATTTTTCCTTTATAAGTATGCATTACTATTGTAATAATCAATAAATTATTCATTCTTCACTTCTTCATATGATTTAGTCTCTTTATTCTTCTCTCTATTTTCCTTGTGCATGCTTGTGAGAATTCTCTTGTAGCTAGATCTACATCCCGTGTTTCTTCTTAGCATCAAGGATCTATTTCTTCATGGCATTAGAGATGCTATTTCTACACGGTATGAGAGAACAAGGTTTTTCAAGTTCAACAGAGTTGAGGAGCTATCTGTTCTGTCTACCAGAGCGCGTCCCGCCTCCTATTATTCTCTGAAGAAGAGCTTGTCATTAAGCTTACAATATTTTCTCCTAGTTTTATTTGTGCAGGTTGCAAAGAGTATCTTCTTGAGAGCATCAACATATCAGTATGGATTCTTCTTCAACTATGTTCCTAAATCCCTTCAACTATAATGAATGGAAATCCAAAATTGGTATTTTGTTGTGTAGTAAGGGACTCTATAGAGTTGCTATGGCTTTAGAAAATGAACCAAATTTTGTTGTTGATAAAGCTAAGTGGCATAATAGGTTGGATGAAGCCTATGGATTGATTTTCCTCTCTATTTATCTTGGTCTACTCTTTCATCTAGATGGTTTTACCACTCCAAACCAAGTATGGACCAAACTTGACTCTCTCTTTCGAGTACAAGATGAGATAAGAACACATCAATTGTAGAATGAGTTATTCTCATTGAGTCCAGGTATTTTCGATTACATTGAAGGATTCTTCACCAAATTCAAGTCACTTGTTATATTTCTCAAGAAATGTGGGATTGAGAAGAAGGAATATCAATTGATTATTTCCATTCTATCAAAATTGAGTCTCGAATGCTTAAATGTTGTCTCTACTTTTCATGTTTCTAGGGTTTCTATTTCGACTTGGAAAATCCCTTCTTTGAGTACATTCTTTGATTCACTGACAAAGGAACAAGATAAATTGATCCAGATGGGTTCTCTTAGATGTTTCAAGGGAAAGGATAATTGTATCACCGTTAAAGGAATCAAGAATACCAAATCCAAAGAAAATAAAATTGTGATAGAGAAGAAGCAAAAGTCAGATAATGAAGATGAAAGTTTGAAGCCTATTGATGAAGGTTCATTGAAGAAAGTCAAGAAGAAAGGAAGTACATCCAAGTTTTATTATTGTAGCAAGGTATTTAATCCTAGAATAAATGTTTCAAGAAGAATATGGACATCATGTATTAGCTTCTTGAGAAGCACAACATCGAAGTTTTAGATGAGCTAGAGAAGTCTGTTGATTCCCTAGAACACTGTCATAGTGCACAGTTCCAAAGTGATATAAACTATGCCTCGAGTTCTAGAGTAAAATAATTTCCTCATATATCTGATATAGATTCTGTTTATGATATATCAAAATCATAAATATTAGTGTCCTTATTGAATCATTCACCTATCAGTATACTAGATCCATCTCCCAATGATTGTGATTTTTCACTAGATCCTGACTTGTCTTTAAGTAACTCTTCCTCAATTCATTCAAGTGATTATAATTCTGATTTATAAGAATATTTTCAAGATTATATGCATGTTATGAAATCATCCATACCATCTACCATACCTTTGAATACTCCTAATAATATACAAACACCAAGTTCACTAGTTCATTCCCCATTGGTTTCTTATGCAGTGTTACTTATATATAATGGTTTCAAGTCTTGTCTAGTTTTCACTGGTTGGTTATCCATGAACTTAGTCATCATTGGAATTATCTTACACATGTTTGTATATGTTCAGATCTAAAGTCCATCCATCATTCATATTTTTACACTCATCAGTTTTCCCCAGTTGCTCATCCTTTTCCTAGTATAGCCCCATATCCTCATGGAGATACTGAAACTTTGGTATTTGTTGTTCTATATGATAATATTTATGATATATCAGAATTTTTTCAGCCTCATATCAGATCTGGGAAGGTGCTACATCATATTGGAAGAAATATATGTGATCCCCATCACCATTTTGCATCTATACAAGGAACTGATTATGTAACTGATTGTCTTAATTTCAGTACTCTTTGGAAGGAGTATGCACATATCTCTTTTCCTTTTCAAATTGTGTTTGCATATCATAGGTTATTAGCATCAAGAATCATTCAGATAATGCTCCCAATTCATCAGATGATGAGATACAAGGAGTCTCTCCTCTTCCTTCTTGCAGATTCTACACTCTAGCACATGATCATGGGGTTCATGATTTCTTCATCAAAGTATTTAACCAGAAGCAGTTCATTCAGCTCATTCAAGTGAATATAAAGACATAATTGAAGACATATTTCAAATTTTGTGCCTTGTACATTCTTGAGGGAGGATTTTTCCCATGTGCTGACTATAACCTTTTTTTCATCTTTTTGGACTTGAATAATTATAAAGGATGACCATGACCTTGTTGTTGGGACCTATATACACCTATATGCATATATGCATCTAATTATTTCAGGAATATCATCATAAATTATGACTTAAAGGGGGGTATTGGGATATTATAAACCCACTCCATACTTAGGATAACAATATTTAATCATTTTTTATTAATTTCCTACCTACTAGCCTAGATAGTTGGCATCCACTTGCACCACTTGGTCAACACTTGGAATATATACCCCAGGAGTTCTTGTATCCCGATTCTAGTTAGATCCTACCCACTTTATTGACTGCCAAAATTAGTAACCACGCCTTCCTACAGATTATGTCTTTATACTGCTTTATTCCATATTTTTTGTGGATAAGGTAAAGCTAGTCAGCTAGGAAACTACTATCATTTGTTTCCAACCCATCCTCCATGATTTTCTCTCCAGATTCCAGGATTAGCATGTTTTTCCATCACTCATGTCAACTCACTCATGCTTTAGCTAATTAGTGAGGTCCTTGACAGAGTTGGAAAGTGATTTAGCCACCTATGGGGGTTTATCATATTTAGTAAGCCTGATTTATGAGCTAGAATGAGTTGTCTTCAACCAACTCAATTTTATTTTATAAGGAAGTATTACTATTGTAATAATCAATCAATTATTCATTCTTCACTTCTTCATGTGATTCTGTCTCTTTATTCTTCTCTATATTTTCCTTGTACATGCTTGTGAGAATTATCTTGTAACTAGATCTACATCATGTGTTTCTTCTTAGCATCAAGGCTCTATTTCTTCATAGCATTAGAGATTATATTTCTATAGTTTTATATCTTTTACTCTTGGTTCATGGAATAACTCTCTACTATTTCTACCCTCTCCATACTCCTTTGAATAAAAAAATGATTTATTTTGTGCTCTGTGTCATAATCTCTTTGTAATACTCTTTCTTTCCTATTTAGAGTTGCTAAATATTCTTGTTCTAGATGTGGAAGGACTCGATGTTCGAATTTTTTTATCACCGTCTATAGAACTATCATTTATTCTTAGACATTTTGGCTCCAGATGTGGATGGAATTAGTATTTGAGTATTCTTCATGCTATCTCTGAAATTGTATTTATTCTTGGAGACAATTTATTAAGTTTTGGAATTATATGCTTTGGTCCTCTTCCTTACCTTCTAATACATATTCTAAGATACTAACCAATAAACCATGCTACTTTTATCACTATCTTCAAGTTATCTCCAAATCTTGTTCTCCTTGTCCAAATTCCAATATCCTCCTACGTAATCAACAACAACCAAATTTTTTTATTACAACTCTTTCATGATTCCACTCCCCTCGAGGATCCAAGAGACTACTAAGAAGTTTCTAACACCACCTCCCCATATTTTATTATAAACATCAACTCACCAAGAGTCCCACATTGTCATCTTGTCACTCATCAAACATTTTTTTATGTGCATCAAGGTTGTTATGAGGATCTTTGGATGACATCTATCATGGATAGATATTTTAATGACAACATTTAGTATTTTTCAATATTGTCCATAATGTTTGGTGTATTTTCATGGTTGTACAACCCACAATTTATAACTTCAATATTTCATGCTTCTTACTAGATGCTTCTTACCACGATCAATATTTATTTGGAATGTGTCATTGCAAGGGACCATTTCATTAGGTAACTTGATTAATTCTAGCAGATTCTCTACGACTGTGATTTTTTTCCAATCATTCTATTTTTGAGTTCATTCAGGTAACATGTATCTTCTTTAGGACCTTCATCAATTTTTCCTTAAGACTCTTTCAATATCCTTGTTCAGCCATGAAGATGTCATCATGATGTCAACATCTATCACAAGAGTGTCACATTAAGTCTAATCTTCATTCATTGCTTGTTAGAAAACAGGACCGCAGAGCAAGAATAGATATACAGTTAAAGCAATAAACAAGATGCAAAACACATTAAAACATTACAGAGAGACACAGATATAACGTGGTTCACCCAAACAATGGGCTACGTCCACAAAGAAATTTCCAGTCCTTTTATTACAGTCCAGAAAGATGAAGGGATACACCCTGCAGCAAAACCGTTGCACTTCCTCTTCACGCTCTCACAATCTCTCTTCCAATACAATACAATACCATACACATTCGTGTTACAATGCTTTCTTTTATAGGGGAAGTACAATGGGAAAATTCTAGGGTTGACCCAATACCATGGGTCCGCAATACTGTTGGCCAACACACATCCCAAAAATGTTTCTCGGGGGCTCTACCTTTAAACTCCCGTTTTCTTGGGGGCACTGCCCCCGAACCCCCTTTTTTGGGGCGTTGCCCCGAACCGCAAGGCAGGGGGAATGAGTGTACAGTACTCCTGGGTTGCAATCACAATTGAATAATATCTCTGGATCTAGAAGATTAGGCTCCACAACCAACAATCTCCCACTTAGAGACTGATCATATTAGCAACTCCACTGCTACTGCACTTGCTAGACTATGCTTTGAACCTTGGACTTGGAAAATTTCTTATTTTCACCTTCATGCTTGAAGGCCAACAGAAACCGAGTAGGAACTCAGTTTCTCTCTGGTTACTCCCTTTGTCAACATGTTTGCAAGATTCTGGCTAGTGTGAATCTTTTCTAGTTTTAACAGTTTTTCATCTAGAACAAATCTTATGAAGTGGTGCTTGAATTGTATATGTTTAGTCCTCGAATGAAAGGCTGATTTCTTTGTAAGATGAATGGCATTATAGCTGTCACTGTACAACCTACTTTTCTCCTACTTCTTACCTAATTCTTCCATGAACCTCTACAACCAAATCATCTCCTTACTAGCCTCTGTAGCAGCAACATACTCTGCTTCCATTGTTGAAAGTGCAACAACCTATTGCAGTTTTGAAATCCAACTTAATGCTGTTCCACCTACAGTAAACACATACCCTGTGGTGCTCCTCCTGCTGTCTTTATCACCAGCCATATCTGCATCAACATATCCCTGTAGAACAGTGTCTGAACCTCCAAAACATAATGCATGTGAAGTGGTACCTCTCAAATACCTGAGAATCCAATGTACCGCTTTCCAATGCTCCTTACCTGGATTATTCATATACCTGCTCATTAGTCCCACTGCATGTCCAATATCTGGTCTCGTGCACACCATGGAATACATCAAGCTCCCAAGCACTGATGAATAGGGAATCTTGGACATGTAATCTATCTCTTCCTATGTCTCTGGACACATATCCTTGCTTAGTTTGAAATGGCTGGCCAAAGGTGTACTGACTGGTTTTGCATTCTGCATTCTAAACCTCTACAACACCTTTTCTATGTACTCACCTTGAGACAATGCAATTTCGATTTTTCCTGTCTCTTGTTATTCTCATACCAAGGATTTGCTTTGCAGCACCCAAATTCTTCATCGCAAATGATTTATCTAGTTTTCTTTTGAGCACATTTATATCCTGCATGTTAGACCCTGCAACAAGCATGTCATCCACATACAATAACAAGATAATATATATTCCGTTATCTAGCATCTTGAAATAAACACAGTGGTCAGAATTACATCTATCATAACCTTGTTCTGCCATAAACTTATCAAATTTTAAATACCACTGCCTTGGAGCTTGCTTCAGGCCATACAAGCTCTTCTTCAACCTGCAAACCAAATTCTCCTTCCTTTTGACCTCATACCCTTGTGGCTGTTGCATATAAATCTCTTCCTCCAAATCCCCATGGAGAAAGGCCATTTTTAATCTAACTGTTCAAGATGCAAATCTTCTACCGCAACTAGACTTAAAATAGTTCTAATTGAAGTCATTTTAACAATAAGAGAAAATATTTCATCAAAGTCTATACCTTTCTTTTGTGCAAACCCCTTTACAACAAGTCTAGCCTTGTATCGCTTCTTTCCTCCATCTTCTTCCTTTAACATGTAAACCCATTTATTCTGCAATGCCCTTTTTTCTGCAGGCAACTTAACCAGATCCCAAGTCTGGTTTCTTACCAATGAGTCCATCTCCTCATCCATACCTTGCTCCCACTTCTTTCTAGTTTCTACCTGCATTACTTCTTCAAAAAATTCTGGTTCACCAGAATCAATCATCAATAAATAATACAGTGAAGGAGAGAATCGTTCAGGGGGTCTACTTAACCTGGTAGACTTTCTTACAGTTGCAGGAGTTTCAGGTACTTGCTGCTGCTCTTGATTTTCTGGTGCTTTTGGAACTTCATTTCTTTGATTTCATCAAGCACTGTGCACTCTGTGTTTTCCTTTTCTTCTTTCTTTCCTTGCAATTGATCTTTGTACATGACCTTTTCATTGAATACTACATCGCTACTCCTAATGATTTTGCGATTTTTAAGATCCCATAAGTGATAACCAAAATCATCAACCCCGTATCCAATAAAGGTACATTTCTTGGATTTAGCCTCAAGCTTTGTTCTATCATCTTTATCAATATGGACAAATGATTCACAACCAAAAGTTCTTAGAAATGAGTATTTTACCTGTTTACCTATCCATGCCTCCTCTGGAATGCCATCATCCAAAGTGTTTGAAGGCCCTCCGTTTATTAAATAAACAACAGTGTTTACAGCATCAGCCCAAAACTGTAAGGGCAACCCTGCACGACAATCTCATACACCTTGCATGCTCCATGATCGTTCTGTTCATCCTTTCTGACACACCATTTTCTTGGGGTGTTCCAGGGACTGTCTTTTCTCTGTGAATCCCATTGTGTGAACAATAACTGTCAAACTCCTTGCTGCAGTACTCACCTACATTATCAGATCTGAGACATTTCAACCTTTTTCCTATCTCATTCTCAGCCAAAGCTTTCCACTTTTTAAAAGTATCAAACACATTAGATTTTTGTCTAATGCAATAAACCCAAGTTTTTCTAGTTGCATCATCATTAAAAGTAACATAATAACGAGAGCCACTAAGAGATTGTACCTGAGCTGGTCCCCATACATCTGTATGGACAAGATCTAACTTTTCACTCTTCTTTTGTTTCCCAACCTTGAGAAATCTAACTCTCTTCTGTTTTCCATAAACATAGTTCTCACAGAATTCCAAACTTACCTACTTCAGATCAGGAAGCAGTTTCCTTGAGTGGAGAATTTGCATCCCCTTCTCACTCATGTGGCCAAGCCTATGATGCCACAATGCCGCACCTGTTTCTGTGGAAGCTACAGAAATAGAATAATCAGTATTATGAGGACATAAATATAATGTACCTATCCTATCTCCTCTTGCAATTACCATTGATCCTTTAGTGATCTTCCACCACGTTTCTCCAAACGTAGACAAACATCCGCTATCTCCCAACTGCCCTGTTGAGATCAGATTTATTTTCATAGCAGGAATGTTCCTTACATCCTTTAGTAGCCATTCACTTCCATTATTTAACTTAATTCGTACCTTACCCTTTCCAACAATTTTACATGGTTCATCATCCCCCAATAGCACATGCCCAAAATCACCTTGAACATAATCATGAAAGAATTTCATATGGGTTGTAGCATGACATGAAGCCCCTGAATCTACTACCCAGTAATCACTAGTATTATCTAATGAAAGAATCAAAGCATCTTGTAACACATCACCTGCTACATTCGCTTCCTAAGTAGTCTCTTGCTGTCTGTCTCCTTTTTTCTTTGGAGCTCTGCAATCTTTCTTCAGATGTCCTTTCTTACCATAGTTCCAGCACTCTATTTTTCTGAATCTGGACTTGGATCTTCCCTTTTTAGACTGATCATGATTTCCTGGGCTCCTTCCTCTCTTGTTTTGTCTCCCTCTTCTCTCCATGGTCAACGCATTACCTAATGCCTCACCTGTGGTTTTTCTTCGCATTTCCTCACTAAGAATAACACCAACATCATCATCAAACTTAAGAGTGTTTGAACTAGGGACAAAGTTACTTATAGCCATGACCAAGCTATTCCAGCTTTCTGGCAATGAGCACAAGATTAGAAGATCCCTAACCTCATCATCAAAGTTCACTTTTACAGAACTTAACTGACTAGTAAGTGTATTAAACTCATTTAAATGGTCAGCAACAGATCCACCTTCTGACATCTTCATATTAAATAAATGCTTCATTAAAAATACCTTGTTAGAAGTCGAGGGTTTTTCGTAGAGCTTACTCAATGCGCTCATCACACCCTCTGTTGTTTTTTCTTTTGAAATATTGAAGGCCACCAATGAAGCCAGGCACAACTGTATTGTTCCCAGTGCCTTTCTGTCAAGAACCTCCCATTCTTCATCCTTCATAGCCTCTGGCTGTTTTGATTTTCGGCCCAACGGCAGGTACAAATCCTTTTGGTACAGATAGTCCTCCATTTGCATCTTCCATAATTGATAGTTTTGGCCATTAAATTTCTCGACCCTAAACTTTCCTTCTTCCACCAGTGCTCCCACTCAAACCAGAAACCCTTCTTTCCTGCGAGTTTACCAACCAAATAGACCTTTTGGCTCTGATACCAATTGTTAGAAAACAGGACCGTAGAGTAATAACAGATATACAGTTAAAGCAATAAACAAGATGCAAAACACATTAAAACATTATAGAGAGACACAGATATAATGTGGTTCACCCAAACAATGGGCTACGTCCACAAAGAAATTGCCAGTCCTTTTATTACAGTCCTGAAAGATGAAGGGATACACTCTGTAGCAAAACCGCTGCACTTCCTCTTCACGCTCTCACAGTCTATCTTGCAATACAATACAATACCATACACAGTCGTGTTACAATGCTTTCTTTTATAGGGGAAATACAGTGGAAAAATTCGAGGGTTAACCCAATACCATGGGTCCGCAATACTGTTGGCCAACACACATCCCAAAGGCAGGGGGAATGAGTGTACAATACTCCTCGGTTACAATCACAACTGAATAATATCTCTGGATCTGGAAGATTAGGCTCCACAACCAACATTGCTTTCACATATGCTTAATCCCACATTCAGATTCATAAACAGTTCATTGAATTTTCTTAGTCTTAGAGCTAATCTATTTTCATTATCCTTGGATGTAGTTAGCTCTCATGATCATCGCCTATCTTCCCTTCATCACAATTCTATTTATGGATTTCTTAGACTTAAAATATTAAATGTGCTTTAATACTTCACTTGTCACATAGATGGTCCCTATGAGAGTACTTTTATGACTCTTCAATATGTTACACGTATTCAACTTCTTATATTCAAGGCATACCGACTTGATTACACTTCAACATTAGATACCAATTGAAAATTTCTGATATTTACTCCCCCTGAGTATATGATCCCTTCTAATGCTAATTCCAGGGTTCTCTTCGAGGTCATGAGAGATTTTAGAAAATAAATTTTAGTTCCACCATTATCACCTTCATCTCCATTGGTATATTCTTTTATATCTTCATCTTCCTTTCCTTCATAATGTATGTCACTCTTATATACAATACTATTATTCTCAACATTATCTTTGGAAACTTCATTGATGCTTGGAAGCTTTGTTTCTTCTGAGTCTTTGTAATCTGACTTTCTTCTCCACATCTTTCCTTGAGATACCCTGCTTACTGGTCTTCTATTTCTTTTTATTTTGGATTTTATCTTATCTCTTCTCATGTGTTTCCTTATACAATCTGCATGTATTGTTCTTGCAATGTTTTGCAAACTTCCCAACATTGTGACATATGAAACATATAATAAGTATTTTTCTATTTGAGATGTTAGTGCCTTCTTTTCTTTTCATACCTTGGTCCTCTTCTTTTATTCTACAATCTACAACCGTGTGACCAAACTTGTGACATCGATGACAATGATCCATAGAATTCATTGGCATATCTTCTGAAATTTTTCATCTTAGGAGGATGATCATAATTATGATGACTAGAATTAATCTTCCTGTAATTCTTCTATTGTATGGGTGTATCTTTGGAAGCATCATCCTGACATTTAACATCTTCAACATATTCTTGAGTGATGGAGCTTGATCCTTTAATGGCATGTTCTTGATCATATCCAAGACCTGTTTTATCCCTGGGGAATCTTTGTAAGTTGAGGACTTTATTAAGTGCTTTAGTACTTTCCTTGAACTTATTGCTAACAACCAGTTGATATTTTAGCTTCTTTATTTCTCCTTTGAAGTTACCAACTTCTTGTTGTAAGGTATTGGCCTCTTTCATGCTATCCATTGCTTATTTCTTTGAATTGTACGGTTCTTCTTGGAGTGTCTTGACTTCCTCTTCTTTTGATTTCTGCACTTCTTGGCATTTTGACAATTTTTCTTTCAAATATTTGTTCCTTCTTATTCATTTTTCAAGTTTTTCAAGATTAGCTATCAGTTAATCCTCTAGGTCCACTTCTCCTTCCTCATCTGATTCATCATCTGGATCTTGATTTTCTATTCCCATGAGCAGACTTTCATCCTCATCTTTACTTTCATTTTCAATAATAGCAAGGCTCGCTTCTGCTATTTCTTCAACTGAGTAAAGTTTCTCCAATTTGACCCAGAGTTCCTTAGTTAAGAGACATGGTCCTATATTTTGTTTGATAGGTTGAGGTAATAGATCAAGTATAGCCTCCAGTTCCCTTAAATTATCTTTCTTGGACTATTTCTAAGATGTAGTCATTACTCTTTTTGGTGGGATGCAACCAGAGATCATTGCATTCCATACATCACATCCTAATGTCTGTAAGTATACACTCATTATTTTTTTCCATACTGCATATTCTCCTTTATTAAGTGTTGGAGCTCTATTGGAAACCATTCATTCTTGTTGATCCATAGTGGTTTTAATAGGATATTCCTTTAGTGGTTTAGACTGTAGTGAAGGATCCTACTCTGATACCAATTGTTGGAATATTGGAAAATACTGAGGCGTGGGGGGTGAATCAGTATTGATTACTTTTAACAATTAAAACCACTTTTAACTTATTCATTAACACACAGGATCAACAAGATACAAAGAACACAACTTTTATCTTGGAGTCCCAATTGGGAAAACCACCAACACTTTATATTACTGAAAAATTATATTTACAATGGTTTTTGCAATCTACCACTTGCTAGAGACAATAGTCCCAATGTTTCTTAGCTACAACTGAAGGAAGCTATAATGCCCTGGTTTCTGCATGCTCCTATAGACAAGGATGCTACAACATCCTATTTACCAGCAACTACTGGAAGGAGGCTATGACCCCCTGATTTATCAACTACTACTGAAAGGATGCTTCAACACCCTATTTACCAGCTACCACTAGAATGATGCTACGAACCCCTTGTTTATCAGCTGCTACTAAAAGGATGCTTCAACATCCTATTTACTAGCTACCACTAGAAGGAGGCTATGACCCCCTTGCAGGCTTGTAGTCTACCCTAGCACCACCCTACCACCCTAGTATGTTTTTATCAGATTTCCAGATCTTCTTATGTCTTCAATTTTGTCATTGGTTTCTCATCACTCCTTGGTCTTTGTCTTTTGTTGTTGCTGCTACATGGCTATGGACTATAGATACACACTCTTCCTCTCAAACCTATGTCTATAAATACATTTAACACACATCTCACCACATCTCTTCAATATTGGAAAATCGTGTCTTTTCATTTGAACCATCACATAACTTCATCGTGACCTTTCACAGCAGATGATGTCTTTTCAAACATGTCCCTTAACTAACAATCACTTCTTTGTTTATACAATCATGCCCCTTTTTATTCATCATAACTATGTTTAACATAATTAACTAATTTATAATTTTCTAATGTTATCGTGTATATTCTTCTTAGATATGCAATCTACATGAATAATAGACTTTGTTTCATATATTATTTTTGTTTATGTATCTTAGTGATATACTCTATTATCATTTTTAAATCTATTTAAATTCATTAGTCATGACCTTCCACAATTTCCTTTCCGCAACGACCTTTCCACAAAATAAATCCTTCTACAATTTCCTTTTCGCAACAGAAATCCTGCTGCAATTGCCTTTCTACAACGACCTTTCCGCATTTTTCTTTCCGCAAACTATCTTTTCGCAATTAACCTTCCAAAACAATCTTTTCGCAAAGTGGTGTCCACAATGCTCCTTTCTGCACTGTACCTTTCCACAATCTCCCTTTCCACAATATACAGGAACTCCTTCCTTCTGGAATTGCGGGTTGTTTATTGTAGTTCTTCTTTTTTACTTTTCTAGAAACTGCTTCTGCAATTCATCTTCTGCAGAACTTCTTTCACAATTCATCTTCCACAAAATTTCTTCTGCAATTGCAGATTGCAGATTGCGGGTCTATTTTTCAACTTTAATCGAAATTGCTTCCTCAATTTGTCTTCCACAATTGCGGATTGCGGGTCTGCTTTTCATAAATTCTCAAACATGATTTTCACAAATCTCTTCCGCAATAGTCTTCCCACAGCTTTAGCAAGCTTGCACCTTGGCATTGCAAAAACTATTCTAGACCATTGATCTTTCTCTCTCTTATGATTTGGGTCGTACAAATATTCACTTCATAGAAACTTAGTGTTATAATGCTTCCGACTCCGCTTGGACAACTATGTTATTTTGGCTTCCATAAATATCTTTGGACTATTTCATCAATGTTGCCTTATGATATTATGTTGACAATAATGTCAATTTAAAAAACAGTCTTTTGTTATTCCTTTGTCATTACTGAACTCCTTTGACATCAATGACAACCATATTCAACAATTGAAATAGTTGTATAAGAAGTGATGCTGGTAGGTGAGAAGGCTAGATGGATCTAAAAGCTTCTATAAGCCACTTGAGCAAGTGGAAGAAATGTATAAATAACCATTGAGGCAAGAGAGAAGGGGTTTGGACCCTTATAATTGTATTGGTATTGCTCCTTTAAGTTGGAGATGAAACATGTACAACCATAGAACTATGTTGTAATGTATACGGTCGACTGAGCCATAAGGGACTTCACTCTTGATGGTAAATCATATATGCAATTTGCTTTATGATAAAAATACAAGTAATTATACTTGGACTTATATCAATTGTGTGTTGTTTGATGTGTGACTCTGAAGGTTGACAGTCGAGGTCATCCACATCAAAAAACTATGAGCTTATTAGTAAAAAAATAAGGAAATTAATTATTTACTTAATGGTATCTTATACATAATACCATGGGTGGGTTTCCAAAATCAAGGGCTTATCAGTAAAAAAGAGGGAAATCAATTATTTACTTAAAGGTTAACGTGTCTTTTCAAATAGACATAACTCTTTATGAAGGGTCTCCTCTATATATATTAAAGAATATTTGAAGGGAAAGAATGTGAGCGGAAAAAAACATCATTCTTAGAGGAACCTCTCAAGAAGAAGTATGTGTGAAGAACATGCAAAAAAGAATGGAAATGGAAATATGAACAAATTTTCAAAGAAATATTATTCAAGGAAGCAAGATTCATAATTAAGGGGATGGTGTTACTCAAATGAAGAGGTTGGTGTCTTTTGCTAAATTTGTGCATCAAACAATTCCAAATCCAGGTATTTCAACTAGCCCAAATGATATGTCGAACGAATTGGACCAGAATCTCTAATTTATGGTCGGTCCTTTATGGTACTAGTTGTGGTTCCATCGAATTCATTTCATTAATAGATTCACAACACGACTCTTAGTAATGGGGATTGGTGTCTCGAGTAGGTTACTGCCTATGATTATCCATAAGAGTAAATTGGGGCCTTTGAAAATCCATAAGAATAGGATTGTTCCTACAAGGATTTGTATCAGCAGGGATTGGTGTCTCCAATAGGTTGGTGCCTACAAATATTTGTAATAGTAGGTTGGTGCATACAAAGAATTATAAAAATATTTTTTTTGTGTTTTTATCTCGTAAGGGTTTCTACATAATATTGTGTTCCATTTTTTTGTAATTTATAGATATTATGTATGATTGTCTTATATTGATTCATTCCCCCTCTCAATATAAGTGTTTGTTCAACTATTGGTATCAAAACATGTTCCTTCATAAACTATCTAGTCGTTGGAAGGTAGATATCGAGAGCATGCATGGCCAGTCAAGAGGGTTTCTCTACAAATAGAGATACATTGTTTGATGGAACAAACTATGTATTTTGGAGAATAAAGATTCAAACATATCTAATGGTTCTCGGGTTTGATATTTGGGAATCAATCATGATGTCCCAAATAAACTTGACCTTCCTCACAAGGATAACAAGGATGAATTCATAAGATCCTTTCCACCAAGGTGGCCTTGTACAACTCGGTACCAATACTCTTTATTTAGTTGTTTTTATTGCAATCACTTCATAAGACAATAGATTGTAGAGCATGTAATAATTATATGTGGAACAATGACATAAGTAGTTATGGGTTCTCGAATAGAAACTATAATGCATTTTCCCCTTCACTTGATTACAATGTCGTAAGTTATAAATTCAACACCTATGGTAACATAGAAAGTTTTTGTAGAACAAAATAAAGATACCACAAAAGATACCCTTTCCAAACAAAATAAATAATCCAAAAAAGTTTGGAAAAAGAAGCAAGAAAAAGAAAAGTAGAAGAATGAGAAATCCATGCTTGTACATCCTCACTTTATGCGCAAAATTAAGGAAACCAATGGTACATTGATAATGGATGCACAAACCAAATAACAGGGGACCATACCAAGTCTCTCACTTTCAAGGAAGTAAACTAAGGTTGTGTAACATTTGGAGACAATGCTACCGCAAAAATAGCTGGAAAAGGTAGTCTTAGTATTGATAGTGGAGAGATTAAAATAGATAATGTTTTATATGTTGAAGTTTTGAAACATAATCTACTTAGAATTTTGTCAAATATGTGACAAGGGAAACACTCTCACAATATTTGATTCTCGATGCTCAGAGATAAGGAAGACAATCTAGAAAAAAGTAATGGAAAATGCAATTAGAACTTCAAATAATGTATATATTCTCAATGAAATCAAAGAATAAAAATATTGCATGGGACAAATAGATGAAATTTGATTATGGCATAGTAGAATGAGCCACATGAACTTTGATAGTATAGTGAAAATCAACACTAAATGAGTAGTGAGAGACATGCCAAAGATCAGAAAACCTTGAAACTCTATTTGCAAGCAATGTTAGCATGTGAGGTATACAAGAGCAATCTCCAAATCAAAGAAATACTCAATATCGAAGCCATTGGAACTTGTACATACAGATATTTGTGGGAGAAAAAGTACACAATGTTTAAAAGACATATTCATGTCCCTCATTGATGATTAATCAATATTGATATGGCTTTCATTTTTAAAAGACAAATATGAACCATTTGAGAAGTTTAAAGCATTTAAAGCCTTGGATGAAATTAAAACTGATTTAATAATTAAGTGCTTGAGATCATATCGAGGAGGTGAGTTTATATCAAATCAATTTTAACAGTTTGGTGAGATTCATGGAATAAAGAGACATTTTTCAGTTGTAAGAACTCCACAATAGAATGGAGTGGTAGAAAGGAAGAATAAAAAAATATGAGAGTTGGCTAGAACAATGTTGAATTATGTTAAGTTATGTTGAGGCTTGGAAAATCGCAGGTGACAACAGTTAGGGATTCTCCCCAATAAACGTTCCCAACTAGCCCATTACTATTTGGTATGGGGAATCCGTCCGATTTATGGTCCGGCTACCGTAGGTCAAGTAACAAAATAAAGGTTTTACCGGTTACGGCCCGGTCCACCGTGTATATTTTAGTTTTTTGAATTTAAGTATGATGTGCAAGTGTCTATCTAAGAATGCAGATTGATAGAGAATACGAGGAGTGGTCACAATGTGATGCGCAGGTTCTTACCTCTCGTCTTAACTCTCTCGCATCTAAATCACACACAACAAGAAACTAAAAATAACTGTCTAACGGATCCCTAGGGAGCAAGATTATCATTTATCAATGAGTAATGTATTTCTACGCATGCATTAAGAAAAATCACAGATAGCTGTTACTTATTTCAAAACACATGAACATTAATAGATATATGAACAACAAGATAACTTATTGTTTATGAAAATCCTTCATTACTCACAGTCACAAATTTCATAGAATAAACTAGAGTGCATTCATAACAAGAACATAGGTTCAAAGAGTTAGAACGATCTCACAGTTAATGGACACAAGCTGAGATCAGAGGTTCTAAGAGCTACGTATCGGCGGCTCGATACACAAAACAATTCGCAGTATCGGTGAGACAAGTTGAAAGTTTCCGCAATGTTGGCGAAATAAAGCACTAAACGCTGCTGATAGTCATGCATCGAAGATAGGAACCACTACCCACTAAACACATCACCATCGGCGAGCGGAAGGACTATATGTCGGATGGTTAGTTCACTAAGCAACCGCAACGACGGAAGACATACAGACTAAAGGTTCCGCGGTCAACATGAAACCATCGATGATCGAAATCTTTTACTACTAAATATCAGAGACTCAAATCTCAAAGGTGTTGCTGTGTCAGCAACACAAAGGACTAGTCCTCCGATCAATTGTCAAACATCCCTCCGATAGCGATAAAAGGAAATCAAGTCAAAGGTTTAAACAGTGAAACCACAAGGAGCAACAAGCCATGGATCGACGAGAATAAGAACTGTCCATCGGTGGCATAGAGGACTAATGCCCCGATTCCTTCATCAATTCACCTCCGACAACGATATAACCAAACCATCGAAAAATAAAAAAATTTAAGCGCTCGAATAAAACTAAAGACGTTCGGCTGGGTGACGGTGATACTAGCTTGTTTAAACTCCGAAACAATGAAAAGAAAATAGTTAACGAATCATCCGACTTCCGACAGTGGTAAAGGAAATCAAGTCATTGAAAAATTAAAATGTTAAGTGCTCAAACGACTTTTGGCTGGGCGATGGTAAAATTAGTTTGTTTAACCTCCGAAATAGCGGTGGCATAAAGAACTAAAGCCCTGACTCAATCTTCAATAAACTTTCGATAGTTATAAAACAAAATCATCGGGAGAGCAAATGTTAAGCTCTAAAAATAAACAAACTCCACAGTCTTCAAAAAATCAAAGTTTATAGCAGAGGAATGACAAATTTCAGGAAACCAAACAATACCAGGCAAGATAAAGTCAAAAGGAGGGTCCAAAATTTGAAAGTTTTGGGAAAAAGGTTGCAGCTGCAACAAGTTATCAGATATATTTTGGAGAGAAGAAATTGGCATAGATGTCTATTTTTTGAATAGAATGAAAATTAGAGTCAACACCAATGAAACACCCTATAAATTATGGAAAGGTAGAACAACAATAGTTAAGTACTTCAAAGTATTTGGGAGCAAGTGTTATTTAAAGATATATGAAGAGGATTTTGGAAAATTTGACTCCACAGTTGATGAAGGTATATTTCTTGGCTATTCATTAGAATCAAGGATTTTATATGTTACATTAAAAGATTGTGAAAAATTGTAGAAAGTGCAAATGTAAAAGAGGATGAAGAAGGGCCTAAAAAGGAGAAATCACAAACAAATGAACTTCTAGAAGAGATGAGATACAAAGAAGAAGAAGATGAATAACAAGGAACATAACATTTAGATACAAAGACACCATCCGAATTTTTCTAAAAGAATCATTCAAAAAATATAATTCTTGGTGATAAGGATGCAGGAGTTCAAACTAGAAGAAGACTAGCAAGTGCACCGGGACAACCAAACTTCTCCTTGCTATCTAAAATATAACTTAAGAACTTAACAAGAAAAGGTCATCAATGGATTAATCTTATGGAATAAGAGATAAATCAAATAAATAAGAACAAGTCATGGGAACTTGTTCCAAGCCTAAAAGGTAAGAATGTGATTGGCACCAAGTGAATTTTCTTGAACAAGTTGAATGAATATGGGAAAGTAATAAGAACTTAAGCAATATTGGTTTGTAAAGTCTATTATCAAGTTGATGGCATTTATTGTGAAAATACTTTTTCTCTGGTTGTAATACTAGAAGCTATAAGAACGGTTTTTTGCATTTGCATGTGTCAAGAACTTCAAAATCTATCAAATGGATATTAAGTAATCGTTTCTCAATGGAAATCTATAGGAAAAAGTATACATTGAAAATATAGATGGGTTCTTATTATCAAAAAATGAGGATCATGTGTGCATATTGAAGAAATTACTTTATGGGATAAAACAAGCCCCATGCCTAGTATTCAAGACTTGATAAATATCTACAACAAACAATGTTTTAAAAGAGGAACTGCTGTCAACAATATCTGTTGGACAAGACAAGATAACTGAGAGGGGGGATGAATCAGTTAGCTACCATAATTTACTTCTTAACACTTTTAAAATTAATACAAAAGCAATTAATTAATCCAAAACACTGAGACATGGAATTTTTTCATGAGGAAACCCATAAATGGAAAAAACCTCTTTCTTTAGATGTAGGGCAAGCACCAACTTCTGTATACATCAATTTTATTTGAGTAAATAACTCAAATGAGGCATCTACCTCTGTTTCTTCAGCATCTACTGAAAATAAGCTTCTACTCCGTCCTTTTACAAGAAACAATGTGTATTGAAGACTTATATTCTTCCCTAGCTCCACCCTTCCTCCCTATAGGACAAACACAAACCTGTTCAATATACTTTCAAACCCAATCTGTATCAAGAACCCCTTCTTTCAAACTAATCCTGTCAAATACAATTCTGTCAAAAACCTCTCTGTCAAAACCATCCTGTCAAATCCAACTCTGTCAAAACCAACTTATCAAACCAATTCTGTCAAAAAACCTTTGTGTCAAAACCATCCTATCAAATCCAACTCTGTCAAAACCAATTGATCAAATCAATTCTGTCAAATCTAATTTTGTCAATAGAAATCTATAATTCAATCTCAACATATCTTCATTTATACTGCAAGTGTGAAACTCAAAACATCAATACCAGTGATATAAACTCTTTCTCAATTCGTTTGCATTCTAGTCACTCTCATCATAATACAAATTATAAATGCATAACATCTACTTCATTGAAATGATCAAAGTGACTTCTCTGATTCTTCAGTCTTCAACTCATTACTTATTCAAATCTCTGCATATCATTCAATTGATTTACTTTCTTATTTCTGTAGATTATTCTTGCTTTACTAACCAATTCACAATTATATGAGCATACAAAGGAATTGTACTCAATCCAATGAACTACACAATACTTCCTCTATTTCTACACATGAAATGTACTCAAATTTATACAAAACTAAATGTCATAACTGAATTTTCAATCCATACTATTTTACCAGCGTCCAACTCAAAATCGATCTTTTCTATTGCTGATACATTTCTACCTTCATTGCTTGATGAGAGCTTTCTGCATTCACTTTAAAACTAGGACAATTTCTGCCTTCTGTGTACATCCATTCCAACTCTCTTAATTTGAGACAGAGTATTCCTGTGTATTTTCACTTTATCTCTACGCATACAGACATCATTTTTATACCTTACAAAACATACATCTAATCAGTTAGAACAATTATCTTAACTGTGCAACCAATAAGACAGAGTTTCAAAAACGGTTTGGGCAACGTTAATATTTTCTGGTAGCATTAATAAATTATGGGTTCGAAGATGAGATGCTAATTTTTAGTAGAAATTAATTTTTAAATTTATGTTAAAAACAAACTTTGGAACTGTATTTCTTGATTGATTAATGTACGTTGGAACCATGCTTGACATGCTGGAATCATGTGTTTGATTCTCAACGATGGATAACAAATCGTTTTAACCATAATATAAAAAAAAAAAAAACTATTTTCTAATGCCCATTTCTGTGAACGAAATAAAATTTATGTCTGAAGAAAAGAATTTATGTCTTATTCACAATTTCTGTGTCATTCACAAATTTCTATCTTTGGTTTTGTCTCATTCACGATTTCTGTGTCATTCACGGATTTATGTTACATTCATGGATTTTTGTCTTTGGTTCTTTCAAAGAATAATATCTATCAAAATTATTATTTCAAATTCATGTTATACAAGAAATTTAGAATATATATGTATTTACTAATATACATTATTTACATCAATGAAAAAAACTCATTAAACAGACCAACAAACTCCCCCTTTTTCATTGATGGAAAACATATACGTCTTCTCCCCCTTTGACATCGATGACAAAGAACTAGACTGCATGATTTGATAACTCTCCCTCTAACAAAAATACATGTGAAAGTTGTAACCAATATGTAACCAAAACTGAACCCGTCAATAGAAGTGTGACATTCGAAATATGCAAATCTGATACTGTAGCCAATTTGTAAGCAAAACTTAACCCATTAATAGAAGTCTGTCATTGGAAATGTACGAATCTGATATGTAATTATAATCGATTGAGCATCACTTTGATAACAAAAATGAAAGAGATTACATAAGAAAAACAGCTAATTGTTCCTTGAGATTTTCAAATTGTTGCTGAGGTAAAGGATTAGTGACTATATCAACAATTTGACACTGTGTACCAACATACTATAGCTTGATAATATTGTTTAAAACCTGTTCTCTGAGAAAATGAAACTTAATTGGAATATGTTTTGTTTTTGAGTGCATAACTGGGTTCTTGGAAATGCTAATGGAACTTGTATTGTCACAGAAAATAGGAATAGGATCATCCTAATTGACATGCATATCTGCTAACATTTGTTTGATCCATAGTACTTGTGTGCAGCAATTTGCACTAGCAATGTATTCTGCTTCAGCAATAGAAAGAGATATTGCTAATTGTTTCTTGCTAGACCAACTTACCAAGCATCCTCCCATATAAAATGATGCCCCACTTGTGATTTTCCAATCATCTACACAACCTGCCCAATTTGCATCAGTAAAAGCATATAAATCAATATTGTTACCTTTGGGATACCACACGCTATAATCTGCTGTTCCTTTTAGATATCTAAGAATCCTCTTAACTGCAAGCAAATGAGAAGCTTTGGGAGATGATTAAAACTGAGTAACCTGACATACTGCATTCATAACATTTGGCCTTGTAGTTGTGTTGCAGCTGCAACTATTTCCCAAATTTTTTAAAATTTTGGACCCTCCTTTTAAATTTTGTCTTGCTTGGTTTTGTTTTAGATTGCTGAACTCTGTTGTCTTCTGCTAATTTGAATCTTGTGAGGTTGAATTAAGGAAGTTGAATGACTACTTTTTGTTTAACTTGAACTTGGTGTTTTGCTCTTTTCGCTATCGGAATTGTATTGGACATTTGACCGGGGGACTAGTCTTTTGTTTCGTCGATGCACGACCTTTGGTTGTTCCAATTGTCGAGGGTTTCGTGTTTTGCGGGGTCCGTAGTATAATCGTGTTCCGCCGTTGCGGCCCTTTAGTGGATTAACCATCTGACATGTAATTGTTGTTTCCGTCGATGGTTTGTTTGAATGACCCGATGGTTAGTTTTGATTTCCGCCGATTCCTTGGGTTTATTGATAAATTGTTTAAATTGCGATTTGTTGTTTTAACACTATCGGAAGCCAGTAGAAGTTTGATTCGGAACTGTAGTCATATGTATAGCCTCCGTTTCAAAGGATCAATAATAAATGTTCCGATGGATTTGGGCTTATCCTCGCTGATTCCGTGTCTTATTGTTTTTCTCTTCACTATCAGAAAGTTTTATGACTTTGATTGAAAGCTGTAGTATGATTGATTTCCGCCATTGCAGCTCCCGAACGAACTAAACGTCCACCATATAACTGCTCCAATTACCGATGGTTTTATGATTACCAAGACCCGTAGTTGGTTTGACATTCGCCGTTGCGGCTTTCCAGTAAACTATCTTTCCGCCGCTTAGTTGGTTTATCTACCGACGCTTTATCAGCTAGTTCTGAGAACCTCCGACCGTCGATGATTTTCATTTGATTGCGGAAGCCGTAGTCTATATGTTTTCCATCATTGTGTCATTTTAGTGAACTAAACACCCAACCTTTATGCCATTCTGTTCGCCGACAAGGAGTTTTTTCCGTCTGATGCTTTAGTATTTAGTGTTTCCGACGCTGATAGACTTAATGGTCTCGCAGAACTCATTGTCTGTCTGAAGCCCGCCGTTGCAGCTATGAATAAAACTATCCTGTCGATGCTTTAATGGTTTATACTGCCGATAAAGGTTTTTCCCACCCTTTTGTGAGTTTTTTACCCTTTTTTTGGGGGGCGTCGGTGGTTTCTGATTCTTGTTAGGGTTTTTTGTGATGAGAACATAGCGTAGGGTCGCATGTTTGATGCTTAGTCTCATTAATAGTGTGGTTTACCTTTTCTTGAATGATGTCCATATTAATGTTGAGTTTTTCATTTAACTGCAGATAGACTCAGAAGATTTTTCAGATCTAGTTTGATGATTGCTGATGTGAAGAAGACGTCTCTAAAAGAAAAGTCAGAAGTAGAGATGTTGCTCACAGAGGAAGATAGTGAAAGGTTGATATCAATAGGTTATTGAACAAAATTGATAGCAGCAGAGGCCCAGGATTGGAAATGGCTCATTAGTTACCAAGCCGGTCCCTTTTTAGAAAGTGCTTGTAAATCTTAATCTAAAATGTAAAGTACTGTATGAATCATGAGCACTCACAAAGGACAAAATTGTGAGATTAAACGGTTGGGGGATCCCAAAGGTCACCTGGGGGGGCAACCCAAAGGTTTTGTTGTTTGTATAAATATAGGAGAATTAGAGGGAATAAAGGACTTTTTCCCAGACATATTTGTGAGAATCTGATGTAAGAAGAAATATTTCCTTTTGCATAGAGAAATTACAAGTTTCATGTTGGAGAAAGCTTTGTGGAATTTTTCAAATGATGTGCCATGGATTTGCTGAATGTGAACTATTTATTTTTCAGTCTTGTGTCCATGAACTGTGAGATCGTTCTAACTCTTTAAACCTATGTTCTTGTATGAATTCTCTCTAGTTTATTCTATGAATTTCCCACTATGAGTAATGAATGTTGTTCATAAACAATTGGCTATCTGGTTGTTCAAATATCTTTAAATGTTCATGTGTTTTGAAAGAAGTATTAGCTATCTGTGATTTTTCTTAATGCATGCGCAAAACACATTACTCATTAATGAATGATAATCTTGCTCCCTAGGGATAGGTTAGATAGTTAGTTTTAGTTTTCTTGCTATGTGTGATTTAGATGAGAGAGAGTTTAAGGCGAGAGGTAGGAACCTGCGCATCACATTGTGACCTCTCCTCATATTCGCTATCAATCTGCATTCTTAGATAGGCACTTGTATCTCATACTTTAATATAAAAACTAAAACATACATGGTGGACCGGGCCGCAACCGGTAAAACCTTTTTATTTTGTTACTTGACCTACGGTAGCCGACAGTAAACCGGACGGATTCCCCATACCAAACAGTAATGGGCTAGTTGGGAACGTTTACTAGGGAGAATCCCTTGCTGTTGTTGCCTGTGCTTTTCCAAGCCTCAACAGTTTTGGCGCTAAAAGGAGGGCCTCCAGTGCATGGATGGTCGAGGAAACTTATTTTCTCGAGATTATTCCACTAGTGACAGCAGTTTGTTTCCCAATCCAATTCCTGAAGAGAAGGGTAAAGAACATTTGTATTCTGTCAATAGTGAAGTAGTGAATGATTTGAGAAGACATACTAGGGCATATGTGAAGAATATTGGAGGATTACCAATTATTCTTGTCTTACCCAGAAGATAATATAAGAAGAAAGACCGCCCTATATTAGAAGACGCAGTATTGGTTGGAGATTTTGAAGAACTTGTAGAAACAACCTTACAGGAAGTTGTACATCCTTTGAATCAAGTAGGCCCAGATACACCTTACGGTTCAATTGTTAATACTCCTGTTCATTCACCACCTCATTCTCCACCCAAACTCATGGAAAATGCAAACCAGCCACCCAACCCACCAAATCCACCACCTGCTTGGAAGGCTAGGTCACCTCTAAACCTGACACCTCCTTTGCATGACTTACCTCAGGATTTTGAGAAAATCCTGTGTAAGTTTGATCCCAGTGAAAATATTTTAGTAGATGATCATTTGAAAAACTTCTACTTGGCTATAGAAGGGCTAAAGGATGGAGAACATGAAGATGTAGTTTGCAGATTGTTTCCACATACCCTGAAAGGAGCAACAGCCTCATGGTATTTTGCTTTGCCTGCAAACTCAATCCCAGACTGGGACACTTTTGAAAGGATAATCAGAAATAAATATGCAACCTAGAAAACTCATGCAGCTCTAATGAAAGGGTTGTGCACTTTAAAGAAAGAAAGAAAAGAGAAAGTGCATAGTTTCACCCAAAGGTTTGCTGCTTATCTTAAGAATTTTTCTGCAACTGATAAACAATCTGATAAAGTTCTGATCGAATATTATACTTCAGCTTTAGGGCTTGACTTGGCCATGTTTTCCAAGATGCAAGTCAAACCTACGTTGTCAGAAACATATGAAGAGGCGGAGAGAGTAGAAGCTGAAAAGGAAAGCATAGAAGATTATCCTGAGCCTAAGGAGGAGCAGTCACGTGACCTTGAAGGAATGTTGAGAATGATGCAGAAACTATCTAACAAGGTGATAGATTTGGAAAAAGAGAAGGAGGCTCAGAAAGCATATAAGCCTTACTACAAAACAAGAGAGGATAACAATCAGTCTAAACCTCCTCCACACAGTCCTGCATCAATGAACTTAACAGATGTGGGTATGAATAACTTTTGCACCTTTCATCAACAGCCCCATTCTGAGAAAAATTGCCCTCAATGGATAAATTCAATGACATTAGTGATGAATAAGCTATTGGATTCTAAACTAACAGAAGCTGATGATGACGAGGAAAAGGGTAATAAATCCATAGATAAACAAGGAGATAATGCTCTGGTTTTATGGGACTATCTCACTTTTTGACACAGAAGACGAAAATTCACTGAAACAGGAAGAAATATCAGAAACAAATGAAACAACAAGAATTCAAGGTTTGGTAAGTGAAGACATCTCAATACTTCCAAAGATTAAGAAATTTCGGGAGAAGACGAAGAGAATATAGAAGAACAACACAGATGATGAAATACCTAAACCTACCATTAGCAGTCAAGATCCGAAACAAGTCAAAATTGAAGACAAAGTGGGTAATGTCAAACAAGATCTCAAAGCACTGGCAAGACCAGAGGAAGAACTTCCCACCAACAACCAACCTGTAGAAGAAATTGTTGAAGCAAGTGTGGGAGGTAAGACTAGGTTTAAAACCCCACCATTCCTCTTGACTCTTGAGATTTTAAACCATAATGTGCACACTTGTTTAGTAGACTCAGGGTCATCTATCAATGTTATGCCACTTGCATTTTGCAAAAAGATTAATGGACAACCTAAACCTACTGACTGGCAGGTTACTCAGTTAGACAGAACCAATGTGAAAGTAGTCGGAGAAATGGAGGATGTCCTGATCCGATTGTCTGCAAATGAAAAGATATGTCAGTACATTGATATTGTAGTAGCAAACATACCTGATGGTTATGGACTTATTTTGAATCGAGACTGGTTAGCAAGACTAAACGGGTATTTTGCTTCAGATTGGTCACATTTGTGGTTGCCTCATAAGGGAAGTCCAAACCAGATTAAATATTAAGAGATCCCTACATGAAGCACAATGTTACACAGTTGGAGGCTAAGAATGAGCCAGTGATTTCTATGTTGGGAAATTATCTAATTGAACTAGAACCAGGAAACTACCAAGCGAAAGAAGCTAGCAGTACATCAGACACCCAACCCGATCTCCTTCGGTTTTCACGAGCTGATGAGATTGATTGTAAAGTAGTAGTTTCAGTTTCAAATACAGTTTGTTCAAGACCAGTAGATGTAGTTTTTTATAATGGTTAGGTCTTTTTAATTTTGTAGTCAAGCCTAGCCCCTTAACTTACAGATTGCCAGATTTATAGGGGTAGGCAGAGGACTGACCAGTTAGTGGTTTAGTTCTCAAATTTTATTTTTATTTGTCTTGATTTTTATTTCTTAAATTATCTTGTACATAAATAAATTGATTTGGTTGTTTATTTTTGGTTTACTTTATTTCTGTTTGTTTGTAGTTTATATTTTGATTGATTTCAATAAAAGGAGGCAAACTTTTGGTTGCATGGAGAGCATCTGAATTCTGGGTTAACTGAAATCCTTGATTATAAGACTGTGTACTATTGTTTTATCTGAAATGATTTCTTCTAGTTTAACAATTTTCCTGCATGGCTATGAACACATTGAAGTCCTACTTAATCCTTGTAAAATAACTCAGGATCAAAAAGTCTGGAATACTATTTCGAGGCTTCATCCATCTCACATTTAAAATGTCCTAGGGAGTGACAGCAAAAGACCCATGGAAAGGAAGCAAGGTAAACAATATATTATATATAAATGATCCCATGCCAAGAATTGAAAACCAAAAGGAAATAAGAGTCAAAACTCCTTAGAAAGCAATATGTATCAAAACAAAGTACTGAATCATATGAGTACAAAATTGCCAAAAGTTCTTCTCCATCCATGAGCTGAAAATTAAATATATCTCTCACACAAAAGGACACTATGGATAGAGGAGCCTGAATAAAAATTAAGAAAGAAAGGCATGCAGGAGGACACAAAAAAAAAACAAAGGGACAAAAAAGTCCAAAAGCACAAAAAGTGCAAAATGACATGGGAATGAGGAACAAATGAATATTTCTGTTTACCATATGTTACAATCCTGTGGTGTCCAAGCTGGAAGCTACCTGAAGACAGAGGTAATAAATGAAACTCATCTTCCTGGCCTCAAAAGAGTTATCTTGACTTGGAAATCTTGGTTTCCATTCTACTAAATTGGACTATCATCAATGATTAAAAGTACATATATTTTCCATTTGGGAAATCCAGACATCTAGAAGAATTCAACATGTTGGTTTTATTTTCAAACAGTCTGTTACTTAAGGAAGAAATTGTCCAGATATTTGGGTTCACCAGGTAGTCGCCAATTGTTGCAGCTGCAACTATTTCCCAAATTTTTTAAAATTTTGGACCCTCATTTTAAATTTTGTCTTGCTTGGTTTTGTTTTAGATTGCTGAAATCTGTTGTCTTCTGCTAATTTGAATCTTGTGAGGTTGAATTAAGGAAGCTGGATGACTACTTTTTGTTTGAATTGAACTTGGTGTTTTGCTCTTTTCGCTATCGGAACTGTATTGGACATTTGATCGGGGGACTGGTCTTTTGTTTTGCCGATGCACGACCTTTGGTTGTTCCAATCGCTGAGGGTTTCGTGTTTTGCGGGGTCCGTAGTCTAATCGTGTTCCACTGTTGCGGCCCTTTAGTGGATTAACCATCCAACATGTAATTGTTCTTTTCACCGATGGTTCGTTGAATGACCCGATGGTTAGTTTTGATTTCCGTCGATTCCTTGGGTTTATTGATAAATTGTTTAAATTGCGATTTGTTGTTTTAACACTATCGGAAGCCAGTTGAAGTTTGATTCAGAACTGTAGTCATCTGTGCAGCCGCCGTTGCGGAGGATCAATAATAAAATGTTTCAATGGATTTGGGCTTATCCTTGTCGATTCTATGTCTTATTGTTTTTCTCTTCGCTATCGGAAAGTTTTATGATTTTGATCGAAACCTGTAGTCTGATTGCTTTCCGCCATTGCGGCTCCCAAGTGAACTAAATGTCCACCATATAACTGCTCCAATTTCCGATGGTTTCATGATTACCAAGACCCGTAGTTGGTTTGACATCCGTCGTTGCGGCTTTCTAGTAAACTATCTTCCCGTCGCTTAGTTGGTTTATCTGCCGACACTTTATCAGCTAGTTCTGAGAACCTCCGACCGTCAACAATTTTCATTTGACTGCGGAAGCCATAGTCTATACATTTTCCACCGTTGCGGCGCTTTAGTGAACTAACCACCCGACGTTTATGTCGTTTCATTCGCCGACAAGGAGTTTTTTTTTCGTCCGATGCTTTAGTATCTAGTCTTTTCGACGCCGATAGACTTAATGGTCTCACGAAACTCGTTGTCTGTCTGAAGCCCGCTGTTGCGGCTGTGAATAAAACTATCCTGCCAATGCTTTAATGGTTCAGATCGTCGATAAAGGTTTTTCCTGCTGTTTTGTGAGTTTTTTACCCTTTTTTTGGGGTGGCGATGGTTTCTAATTCTTGTTAGGGTTTTTTGTGATGAGAACACAATGCAGGGTCACATTTTTGATTCTTAGTCTCATTAATAGTGTGGTTTACATTTTCTTGAATGATTTCCATGTTAATGTTGAGTTTTTCGTTTAACTGCAGACAGACTCAGAAGATTTTTCAGATCTAGTTTGATGATTGCTGCTGTGAAGAAGACGTCTCTAAAAGAAAAGTCAGAAGCAGAGATGTTGCTCACAGAGGAAGATAGTGAAAGGTTGAGATCAACGGGTTATTGAACAGAATTGATAGCAACAGAGGCCCATGCTTGGAAATGGCTCATCAGTTACCAAGCCGGTCCCTTTTTACAAAGTGCTTGTAAATCTTAATCTAAAATGTAACGTATTGTATGAATCATGAGCACTCATTCTAGGGTAGGTTGTGAAATTTGGAGGCCTAAGAAAAACTTTAATTCACCAAGCATAGACATTTCAAACTCATTCCACGCCCTTTGTGCAAAGTTGATCATTATCACTCCCAAATATAATATCATCTACATATATTTCTACAATAATCAAGCTATCCCGTTCTTCTTTAATGTAGAGATTATTGTTAGTGTTTCCTTTTCTGTATCCTTTTTTCCTTAGATATTTATCAAGTCGGTAATACCAAGATTGTGGAGCTTGCTTTAGACCATACAAAGCTTTCTTTAACCTGTAAACACAATTTTCTACTTCAGATAGGTGAAATACTTCCGGTTGTTCCATGTAAACCTCTTCTTCTAGTTCACCATTTAAGAAAGATGACTTGACATCCATTTGATAAAATTTAATTCGTTTAGAACAAGCGTAAGATAGAATTAATCTAATTGCTTCCATCCTTGCAACATGAGCATAAGTTTTACCATAATCTATGCCTTCTACCTGAGCATAACCTTTACAAACCATTCTAGCTTTGTTTCGAGTCACCTTACCTACTTCATCTAACTTGTTTATGAATACCCACTTAGCCCAAATAACATTTTTGTTTATTGGTCGAGGAACTAGTTCCCATGTTTCATTATTTTCTATTTGAATTAACTCTTCTTTCATGGATTTTACCGAATTTTCATTAGTAATTGCTTCTTCAACATTGTTAGGTTCAAATAAATAAATTAATGATACATGTTCTTTATTTGTAATTGATTCTTGCCTTTTACTTCTTGTCTCAACACCTCCATTTATATCACCAATTATTTGATCATCGTGATGATTTCTTTGTATCCTTTTACTTGGAGTTTTAGATGGAGTTGAACCTTGCAACAAAGTAGAAGGAGTCAAATTTTCATTTTTTACTGATTTAGTTTTCTCTTTATCACTTGCTTCTTATTCCTCCTTAATTTTGTCATATATTTGATAATCTTTCTTCTTAGTTTTTTATTTCAAGAGTGAGGACTCATCAACCTTGACATATATAGATTCAACAATTTTCTTCAATCTGAAATTCTAACATTTATAAGCCTTTCTTGAACATGAATATCCAACCAATATTCCTTCATCCATTCTAGAATCCAGTTTACCTAGATTTTTATCAATTCTTTTAATATAACATTTACTCCCAAAACTTTTGAAGTGCTTTATACTAGTTGGTCTACCTTTCCATAATTGATAAGGTGTTTTATCATTATTATTTCTTAAGAAGCTTCTATTTATGATGTGTACAGCCACTATGAACTGCTTGAGGCCAAAACATATTACTCAACTTGGACTCATTTAACATTGTTCTCGCCATCTTCATAACAAGTCTATTTTTCCTTTCCAGAACACCATTTTGTTGGGGTGTTTCGGTAACAGAGAAATGCCTTTTAATGCCATTTTCATCATAGTAATTGTTGAATTCATTTGACACAAACTCTCCCCCATTGTCTGACCTTAAACACTTAATCTTCGTATCAATCTCATTTTTAGTCAATTCTTTGAAAACTTGAAGACAGTTAAATGCTTCAGACTTCTTTTTCAGTAAAAATAACCAAGTCATTCGAGTGAAATCATCCACAAATAACAAAAAGTACCTTTCTCCATTTAATCATATTTCCCTCACAGGTCCACAAATATCAGTATGTATTATTTCCAAAGGCTTTGTTGTAGAATATTCCTTTATTTTAAACTTGACTCTAGTTTGTTTACCATGTTGACATTGCTTGCAAATAGAGCTAGAAAGATTATTTATAAAAGGTAAGTCTCTTATTGCTTCCTTTTTATTTAACTGAATCAAATTATCAAAATTAATATGCCCAAGTCTTTTGTGCCATAACCAACTTTCATCTTCATTCCTAAGATAACAGTTTTTATCCTTCTCATCTACTATGTAAATATTATTTGGTGTTCTTGTAGTTGTTCCAAATAACTAATTTGTTTTGACAATGCTTGGAATCAAATATCATAAAGTTCCCTTTATCACATGTTTGACTTACACTTAACAGGTTATGTTTCATGTCTTCAATCAATAAAACATTTTCAGCCATTATGTTTTTATTATTTAGACATACAATGCCTTTTCCAATTATTCGAGCTAACTGTTCATTACCAAATGTAACTGTGCCCTCTTTGCCTTCATCTAAAGTAATAGAATTATGTTTTCTACCTATCATGTGTTTTGAACACCCACTATCAACACACCACTTAACTTTATGGTCCGCTTGTAAAGCAAGATTGCAATCTTCAACGTTTAGGTGTTGATTTTTCTTTTTCCATCATTTAGTTTTCAGATCTATGTATTTACTTATAGCATATTTTGAGAAGTTTATTGGGAATTTTCTTGCTATATGCCCAAAATTATTGCATTTGTAACATTCAAGTTCAATATTTAAGACATCAAAACTATTGTATGAATTGTTCACAATGTTTTGATTTCATCTTCCATACTTAAATATAGAAATATCATAGTTGTTCCATGCAATTCTGTTTCTTAACAAATCATTACAGAAAACTGCTTTATGCCCATACTTATGGCAGAAAAAACAATATCCATCAAATATATTTTGATACCTATCATAAATTCTTCTTTGAACTGTTTAAACATGATTCCTTTCTTGCTTCGCTGATCCAATCCGCATACTGATATTCTTTTGCCCTGTTTTTGTTTTCTCAAGCGTTGTGCTTGTACTTGCATTAGTAGTCTCTATTCTAGTGTTATTAATTCTTGTACTTGCATGAGTAGTCTCTGTTTTATACCCTATTCCAGTCTTATCATTAGTAGATCTTTGAAAACTAATAATATGATTTAGAATTTTTGAACTACTATTCATGTTACTTTCTTGCAACATTAAAACTTCAATATTCAAAGATTCATTGTCTTTATCTTTCTCTATAAGCAACTTGTTTAATGCTTCTTCAATTAATCTATCCTCTTCCAATTTAACTTTTAAATCAATTATCATTGTCCCAGTGCTTTCTATCAATTTGCTAGATTCTTGTAAGTCATTTTCAAGTTTCTTTGTTTCTTCCTTATTGTCTTTCTAAGTTCAGTTAGTGCATTTACAAGTTCTGTTTCTAAATCAACTTCAGCTTCTTCTTCTTATTCAATGAATTTTTCATATTGATTATGTAAATCCATAAATAGTCTAATGTCTGAGCTTTCATCACTTCCATCTATATCTGACAAATCACTGTTATTTTTTATGAATAAACTCTTCTTTTTATAAGAATTTCTTTGAAATGGTTTCTTGTATTTTTTCTTGTATTCTTTAGTTTTTCTATTACTTTCTTCTTCACCATCTGAATGTTTATTGAAATGACACTTGGAAGCAAAATGTCCTATTCTAACACAAGCAAAGCATTTGAGTGAAAGTTTACCTTTGTAATTGCCACTACCTCTTCTTATATTTTTGACAAAGTTAGCTTCTTCCACATCTTTTTCTGAGTCTTCATGATTTCTGACTTCAGTTTCAGTTTTTTTCTTGTCTCTCTTTTTTACCTTGAAACCTGCTTCTTTTATGGAAGGTTTCTCACTAGAAGTCCTCATTTAATACGATGTTAGTATTCCATGTAATTCATCCATCTCTAAAGTATCAAGATTAGTTATTTCTTCTAAAGTAGATACTTTTGAGTTAAATCTTACAGGTAAAGATCTAAGTACCTTTTGCACAATATTGACATCTTTAATCTTTTCTCCTAAACCTCTCATGGTATTAACTACTTCATCAATGCGTAAGAAATATGTTGCTATATCTTCATTTTCGTCCATCTTTAAGCTTTCAAATTGAATTCTAAAAGATTGTAGTTTAGCATTCTTTACCTTAGCATCTCCTTCATAAATATTTTTAAGTTTGTCCCATAATTCTTTTGTTGACTCATAGTGCATTACCTTAACAAATTCACAACATGCCAAGCCTGCAAGAATTGCATATGTTGCTTTGGGATTACTTTCATAAAGCTTTTTACATGTGGCATCTGTTGGAATAGTTGCTGGATTTTTGTATTCATTTAACACAGTTTTCCAAACATCAACTCCTTGAGACTACAAAAACAATTTCATCCTAACACTCCAAAAAGCATAGTTATGCCAATAAAATAAAGGTAATCCATGTTTAGTAAACTCAGATTTATTATCCATCATAAACAATCAAATAATTCCAGTGTTTAAACTAAACATGAGGTAACCTTTCTCTGATACCACTTGTTGGACAAGACAAGCTAACTGAGAGGGGGGGGGGAATCGGTTAACTACCAAAATTTACTTCTTAACACTTTTAAAATTAATACAAAAACAATTAATTAATCCATAAACACTGAGACACATAATTTTTTCATGAGGAAACCCATAAAGGGAAAAAACATCTTTCTTTAGATGTAGGGCAAGCACCAACATCAATTTTATTTGAGTAAATAACTCAAATGAGGCAGCTACCTCTATTTCTTCAACATCTACTAAAAATAAGCTTATACTCCTTCCTTGCACAAGCAACAACTTGTATTGAAGACTTATAGTCTTCCCTAGCTCCACCCTTCCTCCCTGTAGCACAAGCACGAACCTGTTTAATATACTTTCAAACCCAATCTGTATCAAGAACCCATTCTTTCAAACTAATTCTATCAAATACAATTCTGTCAAAAACCTCTTTGTCAAAACCATCATGTCAAATACAAATTTGTCAAAACCAACTTATTAAACCAATTCTGTCAAAAACCTCTTTGTCAAAACCATCCTATCAAATCCAACTATGTCAAAACCAATTGATCAAATCAATTCTGTCAAATCTAGTTTTGTCGATAGAACTCTGTAATTCAATCTCAACATATCTTCATTTATACTGCAAGCGTGAAACTTAGAACATCAATACCAGTGATATAAACTCTTTCTCAATTCGTTTGCATTCTAGTTACTCTCATCATAATACAAATTATAAATGCATACCATCTACTTCATTGCAATGATTAAAATGACTTCTTTGATTCTTCAGTATTCAACTCATTAATTATTCAAATATATGCATATCATTCAATTGATTTACTTTCTTATTTGTGTAGATTACATTCTTGTTTTACTAACCAATTCACAATTATATGAGCATACACATGCAGTGTACTCAATCCAATGAACTACATAATACTTCCTCTATTTCTGCATATGAAATGTACTCAAATTTATACAAAACTAAATGTCATAATTGAACTTTCAATCGATACCATTTTACCAACATCCAACTCAAAATCGATATTTTCTATTGTTGATACATTTCTGCCTTCATTGCTTGCTAAGAGCTTTCTGTATTCACTTCAAAACTGGGACAATTTCTGCATTTTGTGTACACCCATTCCAACTCTCTTAATTTGAGAGAGTATTCTTGTGTATTCTCACTTCATCTTTGTGCATACAAACATCCTTTTTATACCTTACAATGCATACATCTAATCAGTCATAACAGTTATATTAACCGTGTAACCAATAAGATAAAGCCTAAAAAATGTTTTGGGTGGCGTTAATCTTTTCTGGCAGCATTAATCAATTATGGGTTCGAAGATGAGATGCTAATTTTTAGCAGAATTTAATTTTTAAATTTATGTTAAAAAAAACTTTGGAACCGTATTTCTTGATTGATTAATGAATGTTGGAACCATGCTTGACATGATGGAATCATGCATTTGATGCTCAACGATGGATAACAAATCATTTTAACCATAATATAAAAAAAATAACTCAAACTATTTGCTAATGCCCTTTTTTGTGAACACAATAAAATTTATGTCTGAAAAAAATAATTTCTGTCTCATTCACGATTTCTGTGTCCTTTGCGGATTTCTGTTACATTCACAAATTTCTGTCTTTGGTTCTGTCTCATTCATGATTTCTGTGTCATTCACAGATTTCTATTACATTCACGGATTTCTGTCTTTGTTTCTTTCAAAGAATAATATCTATCAAATTTTAATGTCTATCAAAATTATTATTTCAAATTCATGTTATACAAGATCTTTAGAATAGACATGTATTTACCAATAGACATTCTTTACATCAATGACAAACAAAATCATTCAACAGACCAACAATATCTACATCAAGACTATTCAAAGCCATTTAATTGTTGAGGTTTATGTACATGACAAAATTTTTGCAAGTAGTAAAAATAAAATGTGCCAAGAGTTTGAAAAGGAAATGAAAAATTAATTTGAGATGTCTATGCATGATGAACTATCATTCTTTCTTGGTTTACATATTTCTCAATCCGAAAAAAGAATATTCATTTCACCAACTAAGTATATCAAGGAAATGTTGAAGAAATTCAAAATAGAAGATTGTGCATCAATCAACACACCCATGGTCACAACTTGTAAATTGAGCAAAGATGATGAATTTTCGGAAGAAAATCAACCATTGTACATGTCAATGGTTTCCAACCTATTATATGTGATAGCATTAAGGTCAAACATTATGCAAGTAGTAGGATTGGATGCATCGACATTTCTGCAAGATGCACCAAAAGAAACTCACGTGTGAGTAGTGAAAATGAATATTTAGATATCTAAAGGGCACCTTGGACTTCAACTTGTGCTACTCAAGAGGTGAAAATTTTACTCTTATCAAACCAAAACAAAATTACTTCCATTGCTATAAATAACTCGTATCAAGCCAATTTTTTTTTAATAAAACCAATCTTGATATCTTTCCTATTTGTTGTCCTGAAAAGTTAGGTATCAATATATATTGTTTTTTCTTTGGTGAGAAATGTTTAATATAATAAGAGTGTGAATGAGATCCGATTTGTCTAGATTTGTGTAGGTTTCTAGCCTTAGTCTTACTGATATGATCATCAATTTATGTTTAATTTGAGGAACCATTTTTTACTAGTTTTTTTCTTCCGATTTGTCAAGGTTTTTGTAGTTGTATTTAATATTTTTTGTCTATATGCTTTGGAGGCCTATCTTGGTGGATAGTTGGTGTATTGATTTCCTCACCAATGGGTCCCTTGAAAGGGAATCTAGTCCCCATTCCTATTAATAGGTAGCAGAATGACCCTCATCATTATAAGTCTACAGTTGATAACATAGTTTCCCTAGTTTTAGATGGTAAGAAGTCATTTATGTCTTCGTTCTCCAAGGAAATATATATTTTTCTTTCTTTTCCCCCAAATGGTTTCTCATCACAACTCAAGGCTTTTGATGATATATCTATTACTAGTATTTTCCATTTTGTTGCATTTGCCAGTCATGAAAACCTTTATGTTGGAGCTTATCCTACTACCTGTGATAAGCTCCCTCTTTTGAATAAGGCCAATGAGACTAGTGTTTGCACCTTAACATAGTCTAAGTCATCGTGTTTAAGAAAGAACAGCTCAAAGGAATGGCATATCCCCAAACGTAAAGATTCTCAAATTTGTTTGGCCCTGGGTGTAGATGTTTTGATGAATGAAGTTTGCTCTATGTCGTAGCATGATTTAGTTGGTAGATTTGAAGGTAGATACATGAGTGTGACCACCTTTCAGAGATGGGTGTACAATATGTGGAAACTGGTGATTAGATACTCTCTTTGTTTCATTGCGATGGATAAAGGATGGTTGGTGGTCTTCCTCTCATAACCAGATGACGTCCAGAAGCTGTTGAATGGTGTTTGGATCTGGGGTTCCGTGGCAATATTTCTTTGAAGATGGACCCAATTTTGTATGATTTATGGACTAAAACCTCTTCCCATATTGTTTAGGTTAAGATCTTAGGCTTACGTCCAGATCCATGGAATCTTGATATTTTTAAGCATAGGAACAACTCTGGGATCTATCATTCAACAAACATGAGTTACCAACTTTTGGGTTATATGAGTATGGATCACATCCTTGTGTATTTAGAACTTAGGGAAGGACTAAATGAAGATATTTTAATTCTATGGGAGAATACAATCATACTTAGATATTCCTTTTAGATGTTATAGATGTAACCTATATGGGCATCTGTTATGATTGCAAGAATCCTACTCAGAAGGATATTTGGTGGAAAAAGAAATCTATATCAGCTCCAAACATGTCTATAATTACTGGAGGTGGATTGCAGGTAAGTATGGACGCTTCCAAAGAGAGTATAAGGGACCAATACTACATGCTTCTGGGTATTTGAGAAGTAGTTGATCTTCCTTTGAGGAAGGAATCCATTGAGAAAAAGAAAATTCAATATGTAGCCTCTCTCATAGAAGTTTCTTATCAGAGTTCTAAATCGATTGCACATCCTCTCTCCATGGAATTTCTCTCTCATGTTGGACACATCTCCCTGTGGAGAAAAACCATATCACCAACTTGAAAAGTGCGCTCAGAATGGTGTTGATCAGCCTATTGTTTCATGCAGGCTCTTGCCATGTGAAGATTGTCTCGCAGGAGGTGAAGAATATGATGTCGGTTTCGAAGAACCATGTCAACTGCCTGAACTGGTGAACTACTGGGGGTGGATGGAAGGAGTACTGGAGGTGTGTGACCATAAACTGCTTCATATGGAGTCATTTTAGATGCAGTGTGGTAGGAATTATTGTACCACCATTCAGCGAGAGGGAGCCACTTTTCCCACTTATGTTGTTCTTCAGAGGTGAAACAACAAAGATAAGTTTCCCAATATCTGTTGACAACTATAGTTGGACCATCTATTGGTGGGTGATAAACTGAACTCATATGCAGTTTGGTGTCAGTGAGGCGAAAATGACTTGTGAAAGTTGTGTTGCGGTCTGAGACAATGGAATAAGGGATTCCATGAATAAGGAATATCTGGTCCATGAAAATTTGTGCGATTGAAGAGGTGGTATATGGATGGAGTGTAGTTTCACCCTTGTGGTGCTGACAAGGAACACATTCGACAACCATATGTTGAATTTCATGTTGCACCCCCTTCCAAAAGAATTTACATCGCGCCAGCTCAAAATTTTCCTTTTCTAAAAACCCTCTCTGTTTTTGTTTTTCCACCCATTTCTGATAAAAAATAAAAAAAACAAAAAAAACCTTGCTTATGGTTGTCCCCTGCATAGGAGCAAATAGACAAATGGAAGAAGAACTTGTCACCCTCAAGACAAAACTCAAAGATCTGGATCAAAGATTTCTCGACCTCCATCTTCAGTATTCAGCCATGAGCAACCGGCAACAGCCCGAGTCTTCTGCAGGCACTGCGTTCTCTGCTTCCAACAACTTTTGTGGGACGAAGATTGAATTCCCTCGCTTCAATGGTGATGATCCAAGTGGATGGATACATAAGGCAGAACAATACTTTAATATGCATAACACTTTTGATGTTACCAGAGTCCCACTTGCATCATTTCATTTGGAACGTGAAGCCCTTCAATGGTTTTGTTGGTACATCAAGGATCATGAAGAGCCCCAATGGACAGATTTTTGCCAACTCCTTTTGCACCGATTTGGCCCTAGTGGTTTTGATGAATTCATAGGAGCACTCACCAAAATTCGCTAGACTGGCACTATGAAAGAGTATCAGACACAATTTGAGAACTTAGTCAAGCACACAAAAGGATTTTCTGATACATTCTACATGAGTTGTTTTATCAGTGGTCTTAAGGATACTATTCGATCTGACATTACAATGTTCTGTCCCAATACAATGATGGAAATCCTAGGGTTGGATAAGTTGGCGGAGGACAAGATTAGGGCTCAAGAACGCCCCAAATCCACTTTTGTTCCATTCAAAAATATTGTTCCCCAAAGACATCCAATCCCTATGACTCCTAGAACCACTCCTATCAATCATTTATCTGAAGCCGAGATGAGGGCACATAGGGAAAAAGGACTTTGTTATAATTGTGATGATAAATTCACCTAGGGACATAAATGCACTGAATAGAAGCCCTATTTCTTGGATGTCGCTTCTCCGCCTACACTTGAAATTTGTGATGCTGCTCAGGATCCAGTAGACGATCAGGTCGACATTCCGCAACAGCCTATTGACCCTTAGATTGCTAAACAAGTTTATTGTTTTGTCCATCCTTTCTCTAGCTTTAAAGTCATGGTTGCCAATGGGATCCCCTTACCCTGCAAAGGAAAGTGTCGTAGTGTGTGTATCTCTATTGGAGATTATAACTTGCGCTCTAACATGTTTGCCATACCGCTAGGAGGTTGTTATGTTATTTCGGGCACTCAATGGTTACGCACACTTGGACCTATCTTATGGGATTTTGCTGAACTCTGGATGCATTTTTTAGTCAATGGGAAAAAACACACATTCAATGGCTTACAACCAGTGTCTCTCAGCATCATCAGTTCACATTGCATGGAAATCATCCTTAAGAAGAATTCACATGGTGTCATCACTCAGCTCCATTTCATTCAGATGCAACCTTCAGCAGTCTCAAATACTCCCTTGGTTCTTTCATTCTGATGCACCCTTCAGATGCCTGATTTTTCCACACCCTTCACTCTTGAGAGTGATGCTTGCGACAATGGACTTGGTTTTGTCCTCTTTCAAGATGAACATCCCATGGCATTCACCGGTAAATCCATTCCTGGAAAGAATTTATCCACCTCCAAATCTGAGAAGGAAATGATAACTATTTTTCATGCAATACATAAGTGGTGGCCATACCTCTTAGGGAATCCTTGCTGCATCAAGACTAATCACCAGAGTCACAATTATAACAAAGCCCTTTTTCCTGATGTTCCTGCATCTCTGCTTCAGACAAATGCTTGATAGGAGTGGTTCTAGGGGCTGGCGGATTTTGGGTTCTTTGAGGAACCATAGGTCTGAATAAAACAAGAGTGGATTTGGAGAGTTGTTGAGCCCGGATCTTGTCCTCTGCTAGCTTAGCCAACCCGAGAGCTTCCATCATTGTGTTGGGGCAGAACATTTTAACCTTAGAGCATATTGCATCCTTCATACCACTGATAAAACAACTGAGGTAGAATGCATCAGGAAATCCCTCTGTGTGATTGGCGAGTTTCTCAAATTCTGTCTGATACACCCACACAGTGCCAGTTTGGCGAAGTTTGGTGAGTGCTCCTGTGAAGTCATCAAAAGCACTAGGACCAAATCGCTGCAAGAGGAGTTGGGAAAAATCTATCCAGTTTGGCTCAACATGAGCCTTGAAGTACCAACGGAACCATTGAAGTGCTTCATGTTCAAAATGAAAGGATGCAAGGGGGACTTTATTGACATCAAAAGTGTTATGCAAACTGAAATATTGTTCTACCCTATAAATCCATCCAGTTAGATCATCACCATTGAAGCGAGGAAAATCCAGCTTCGGCTCACGGAAGTTGCTAAATGATGAGAACCCAGTGTCTGCAGAAGACTCAGGTTGGCGGTGGTTGTTCATGGGTGAATGCTGAAGTTGGAGGCCGAGAATGTTTTGATCTAGATCCTCAAGTTTGGATTGATGGTGGCAAGTTCTTCTTCCATTTGTTTATTTGCTCCGGCGCTGGTGACAACCATAAGCAGTTGTTTTTTTTTTATTTTTATTTTTTCAGGCAATGGGCAGAAAAACAAAAATGGAGAGGGTTTTAGAAAATGAGATTTTTGATTTGGGAAAAATTTTGGGGGGCAATTGGGGTTTTACGGGGTTTTGGACACTTTTTTAAGGACAAGAAGTAGAAAATGGGAATTTTAGAAGTGGGATGAACGAATTGGAAAATTTGGCAGAGAGGGACAATGAAGCAGAAATTGAAAACGAACACTATGGAAAAATTTGAAGGCGATTGGGTGAGAATCAGAGAAGTTATGACAAACTCTAAAAAATTGACAAATGTGGAATTTCGGCCTTGAGGAAGTGAAATTGGGGATAAGGGCTTCAATGAAGGAATATGCAGAATGGTATCACGGGGGTGACAATAAAATTTGTTAGAGAGGGACAATGAAGCAGAATTCAGAAACGAAGACTGGGGAAAAATTTGAAGGCGATTGGGTGAGAATTGAAGAAGTTATGACAAATGGGGAATTTCGAGCTTCGGGAAGAGGAATTTGGGATAGAGTCCTCAATGAATGAAATATGCAGAATGGAATGACAGGGGTGACTATGAATTTTTAAGGGAAATGGAGCTAAATCAAGGAAGATGTGGCTAAAAAAAATAAAAATTTATACTCATTTTTTTTTTAAAGAAATGATCTGTGGCAGTGCTGGAAAGTTGTGCTTTATCAACTTGAATTAGAGTAAATGATCTGTGACAAGTCTGGATTTCTCTGTGTTATCAACTGTAAATAGATATGGACCCCAGGTATATTCGGCTTCCTAATGGTTCAAAGGTAGTCACTCGGCCACCAAGGCTGTCTCAGGCTTGAGTATTAGGTCCGTACCCCTCACTTCACGACGCAGGTAAAACTGCTAACCACTTGGCAAAAAACGACAGCTCTTTGGTTTTCCTCACGGATGGGAATCTAGTCAATCTGGTGGAGGTCATTTCCCTTTTCGCTTGGTAGGTCCTCTCAATGGCCAGCTACTTCGGGGTTCCTATGGTACTTCTCACAATGAGTTTTAGGGCTATGCCCAAGTACTTCCCACAATTAAACGGATAGGGTTTATTCCCTGATCCGAATTAAAATACCGCTGCAAGAAGAAGAACTACTGCAATAATCACAGTGCGAGAAAAAATGTGGCAGAAATTCCACCAAATGCTAAAAAACCTGTAATTAGAGCCAAGGTTTGAGACGAAAACTTTTAAAATGAACATAACTCGATCTATATTACTCAGAATCGCTATTATAGCCTATTTCTGGAACTAGAACAACCACTCTGCTTCTACCCACAAAATCGGAATAGAAATCTGGACACCTGGTCAAAATATTTTCACTCTGCAATTTCTATGGCCGTCACCGAAATTCTGAAAAATTACTGATTTTAAATCCATGATATCTCCACTTTTAGAACTCCAAATGATATGATTGTTTTTTTGAAACTGTGTATTTTTGAAAGAGGAATTCATATAGGCAACATATTTCTTCTGATTCTGTGCAGAAAGTTTCAGAAATTTATCTGAAAGTCACCGCCCAATTTTTCCCTCTTTTTTTGTTTGGAAAAAAATTTCCCACTTGTGCCAAGGAAAGTGCTCTGATCAGAGCACTTTCTTGGGCTCGTTGGGTGACATTTCGGGAATTTATTTATTTATTTTTTTGTGTCGTGCTTCCTGGATCTGTGCGCCTTACAAATTTTCTTCTTCTTGCAACAATATTATTCATCCGGATTAGAGATTAAACCCTATTCGCTTAACTGTGGGAAGTACTTGGGCATAGCCCTAAAACTCATTGTGAGGAGTACCACAGGAACCCCGAAGTAGCTGGCCATTGAGAGGACCTGCCAAGGGAAAAGGGCAACGACCCCTACCGGATTGACTATATTCCCATCCATGAGCAAAACCAAAGAGCTATCATTTTTGGCCAAGCGGTTAACAGTTTTACCTACGCCGTGAAGTGAGGGGAACTGCCCCAATACTCTAGCCTGAGATAGCCTTGGTGGTCGAGTGACTACCTTTGAAAAAGAAAGAAAAAAAAAGGTGTAAATTTATGTTTTTCAGCCATATCTTCCTTGATTTAGCTCCGTTTTCCTTGAAATTTGACGCTCACCCCTGTGATACCATTTTGCATATTCCTTCATTGAGACCATTATCCCCAATTTCACTTCCTCAAGGCCGAAATTCCACATTTGTCAATTTTTAGAATTTGTCATAACTTCTCTGATTCTCACCCAATCACCTTCAAATTTTTCCACGGTGTTTGTTTTCAATTTATGCTTTATTGTTCCTCTTTGCCAAATTTTCCAATTCCTTCATCCCACCTCTGAAATTCTCATTTTGTGTTTCTTGTCCATAAAAAAGTGTCCAAAACCCCAATTACCCCCCCAATTTTTTCCCAAATAAAAAATCTCATTTTCTAAAACCCTCTCCATTTTTGTTTTTCTACCCATTGCCTGACCTAAAAAAAAAAACTCTCTCCATTTTTGTTTTTCTACCCATTGCCTGATGAAAAAAAACAAAAAAAAAAGCTGCTTACAGTTGTCACCCTCGCCGGAGAAAATAGACAAATGGAAAAGAACTTGCTGCCATCAAGTCCAAACTTGAGGATATAGATCGAAAAATTCTCGACCTTCAACTTCAGCATTCACCCATGAACAACCGCTGCCAGCCTAAGTCTTCTGCAGACACTGAGTTCTCATCATTTAGCAACTTCCGCGGGCCAAAGCTGGATTTTCCTTATTTCAATCATGATGATTCGACTGGATGGATTTATAGGGAAGAACAATATTTCAGTTTGCATAACACTTTTGATGTCAATAAAGTCCCCCTTGCATCCTTTCATTTGGAACATGAAGCACTTCAATGGTTCCATTGGTACATCAAGGCTCATGTCGAGTCAAACTGGACAGATTTTTCTCGACTCCTCTTACAATGATTTGGTCCTAGTGATTTTGATGACTTCACATCAGCACTCACAAAACTTCGCCAAACTGGCGCTGTGCGGGAGTATCAGACAGAATTTCAGAAACTCGTCAATCACACAGAGGGATTTCCTGATGCATTCTACCCCAGTTGTTTTATCAGTGGTCTGAAGGATGCAATACGCTGTGAGGTTAAAATGTTCTACCCCAACACAATGATGGAAGCCCTCAGGTTGGATAAGCTAGCAGAGGACAAGATCCGAGCTCAATAACGCTCCAAATCCACTCTTGTTCCATTCATACCTCTGGTTCCTCAAAGAACCCAAAATCTGCCAGCCCCTAGAACCACTCCTATCAAGCATTTTTTTGAATTAGAGATGCGGGAACGTCGGGAAAAAGGGATTTGTTATAATTGCGACGAGAAATTCACCCGGGGACATAGATGTGTTGAGCAAAATCTCTATCTCTTGGATGTGGATTCTCCAACCACACCTAATTTTTTTTATGATGCTCAAGATTCCACAGATGATGATGGTGACATTCAACAACTTCCTGCTCTAACTTTGAAATGATGGATCCTTCATTATCCCATTTTGGTAAAACAATTTGTGCGCTGATGTTGGCACAGATCACTTGCTGAATGCAAGAAGGAGGAAGTGCCAATTTATAACCAACATACCCAATATTTTGAAGAACAAGATATGGGCCAGAGATCTTTGGAGTGAGTGTTTGATTCCCTTTGTCTTTCAAGGAGGATTGCTTGTAACGTTGCAGATGAATAAAAACCATATCACCAACTTGAAAAGTGCGCTCAGAACGGTGTTGATCAGCCTGTTGTTTCATGCGGGCTCTTGCCATGTGAAGATTGTCCTGCAGGAGGTGAAGAATATGATGTCGGTTTCGAAGAACCATGTCAACTGCCTGAACTGGTGAACTGCTGGGGGTGGATGGAAGGAGTACAGGAGGTGCGTGACCATAAATTGCTTCATATGGAGTCATTTTAGATGCAGTGTGGTAGGAATTATTGTACCACCATTTAGCGAGAGAGAGCCACTTTTCCCACTCATGTTGTTCTTCAGAGATGAAACAACGAAGATAAGTTTCCCAATATTTGTTGACGACTGTAGTCAGACCATCTATTGGTGGGTGATAAACTGAACTCATATGCAGTTTGGTGTCAGTGAGGCGAAAATGACTTGCGAAAGTTGTGTTGCGGTCTAAGATAATGGAATAAGGGATTCCATGAATAAGGAATATCTGGTCCATGAAAATTTGTGCGATTGAAGAGGTGGTATATGGATGGAGTGTAGTTTCACCCTCGTGGTGCTGACAAAGAAAACATGCATCAACCATATGTTGAATTTCGTGTTGCACCCCCTTCCAAAAGAATTTATGTCATGCCAGCTCATATGTTTGGATGAACCCAGAGTGCGTTGCCGATGGAGAAGTATGGAGTTCATAAAATACCACATGTTTAAGGTCTGTGCTCTAGGGAAGCACCAGATGACACTTGTATCTCAGAGAAAATCCATTCCAAGAGGAATACGGTACCACAGAAGGGTTACTAGCCAACTGTTGGATGATTTCAGGTAATGAGGATTCATTGACAAAGCCTTGCTGAATAGAGTGTAACCAAGTTAGAATAGGAATAGAAATAACTGAAAGAGAAGCATGGGCATCAAATGTGTGGAAAAGAGCATCCACTGCAAGATTGTCCTGAGCCTTCTTATAGTCATAATCCCTGAGTTTGATAACCCATTTATGTTGTGTTGGGGATGAGACCCATTGTTCCAGGAAATATTTCAAACTCTGGTGATCAGTCTTGATTCCGAAAGGATTCTCTAAGAGGAATGGCCACCACTTCTGTACTGTGTGCAAAATAGTCATCATTTCCTTCTCATATTTAGAGGTGGATAAATTATTTCTAGAATTGGATTTGTCGGTGAAGGCAATGGGATGTTCATCTTGGAAGAGGACTACTCCAAGTCCATTGTCGCAAGCATCACTCTCAAGAGTGAAGAGCTTGGAAAAATAAGGCATCTGAAAGGTGCATTGAAATGAAATATCTAAGGGAGTAGTTGAGACTGCTGAAGGTTGCATCTAAATGAAATGGAGCTGAGAAATGACACCATGTGAATTCATCTTAAGGAGCTTTTCCATGCGATGGGAACTGATGATGCTAAAATAACCTGGTTGTAAGCCATTGAATTTGTGTTTGTTCCCATTGACTAAAAATTGTATCCATAGTTCAGCAAAATACCATAAGATGGGTCCAAGTGTGCGTAACCATTGAGTTCCCAAAATCACATCACATCCTCCTAGAGGCATGCAACATGTTAGAGCGCAAGTTATAATATCCAATAGAGATACACACATTGCGGCACTTTCCTTTGCAAGGTAAGGTGCTCCCATTGGCAACCATGACTTTAAAGATGGAGCAAGGATGGACAAAACTATCAGCTTGTTTGGCAATATGAGGGTCAATGAAGTTATGGGTGCTACCCGAATCAATGAGTATTGTAAGAGGAATCTTCTTGAAGAAACCCTTGACATGCATGGTTTATGGGGCGGTGACTCTGACTAATGCATGGAGAGATATCTTGGGGTGTTTGTCATGAGAATGAGGGTCAACAGGTGGTGGTTGAATTTCGACCTGATCGTCTACTGGATCCTGAGCAGCTTCACAAATTTCAAGTGCAGGCGGAGAAACCACATCCAAGGGATAGAGCTTTGATTCAGTACATTGATGTCCTCGAGTGAATTTTCCATCGCAATTATAACAAAGTCCTTTTTCCCTACATGCTCGCACCTCGGCTTCAGACAAATGCTTGATAGGAGTGGGTGTAGGAGTTGGAGGGATTGGATGTCTTTGGGAAACCATATTTCGGAATGGAACAAAAGTGGATTTGGGGCGTTGCTGAGCCTTGATCTTGTCCTCTGCCAACTTAGCCAACCCAAGTATTTCCATCATTGTGTTGGGACAGAACATGTTAACCTCAGATCGGATTGTATCCTTAAGACCACTGATAAAACAAATCCTGTAGAAGGCATCCAAAAATCCTTCTGTGTGCTTGACTAATTTCTCAAATTTTGTCTAATACTCTCTCACAGTGCCAGTTTAATGAAGTGTGGTGAGTGCTCCTGTGAATTCATCAAAACCACTAGGGCCAAATCGGTGCAAAAAGAGTTGGCAAAAATCAGTCCATTGGGGCTCTTCATGATCCTTGATATACCAACAAAACCATTGAAGGGCTTTACATTCCAAATGAAATGATGCAAGTGGTACTTTGGTGACATCAAAAGTGTTATGCATATTAAAGTATTGTTCTGCTTTGTGTATCCATCCAGTTGGATCATCACCATTGAAGCAAGGAAAATCAATCTTCGGCCCATGAAAGCTGCTGGAAGAAGAGAACTTAGTGTTTGTAGAAGACTCAAGCTATTGTTGGTTGCTCATAGCTGAATGCTGAAGATGGAGGTCGAGAAATATTTGATCCAGATCTGTGAGTTTGGTCTTGAGGGTGACAAGTTCTTCTTTCATTTGTCTATTTGCTCCTGTGGGGGTGACAACGACAATATTTTTTTATTTTTTTTTTGGGTGGGGGGGGGGGGGGGGTAATTTTTTTTTTTTTTTTTGTTTGGGGGGGGGGGGGGGGGGGGGGGGGATGGGTAGAAAAACAAAAACAGAGAGGGTTTTAGAAAAGAAAAAATTTGAGTTGGGAAAGACGTGAGTGGGTAATTGGAGTTGACTAGGTTTGGGACACTCTCTAAAGAAGAAGCGAACTTCAGAAGTGGGGTGAAATAATGGAAAAATTTGTCAGAGAGAGATAATGAAGTAGAATTCAGAAACAAACACTATGGCAAAATTTGAAGGCGATTGGGTGAGAATTGAAGAAGTTACGACAAATGTGGAATTTCGAGCTTCGGGAAGTGGAATTTGTGATAGGGTCCTCAATGAATGAAATATGCAGAATGGAATGATGGGGGTGACTATGAATTTTTAAGGAAATGGAGATAAATCAAGGAAGACGTGGCTAAGAAAAAAAACCAGAAATTTATACCCTAGTTTTTTTTTCTTTTTTTTTTTGGGGAGGGGGGAATGGGTAGAAAAACAAAAATAGAGAGGGTTTTAGAAAAGAAAAATTTTGAGTTGGGAAAGACGTGAGTGGGTAATTAGAGTTGACTAGGTTTGTGACACTTTCTAAAGGAGAAGTGAACTTCAGAAGTGGGATGAAATAATGAAAATTTTTGTCAGACAGAGACAATGAAGTAGAATTCAGAAAAGAACACTGTGGCAAAATTTGAAAGCGATTGGATGAGAATTGAAGAAGTTATGACAAATATGGAATTTTGAGCTTCGGGAAGTGGAATTTGGGATAGGGTCCTCAATGAATGAAATATACAGAATGGAATGACGGGGGTGACTATGAATTTTTAAGGAAATGGAGCTAAATCAAGGAAGATGTGGCTAAAAAGAAACCAGAAATTTATACTCGTTTTTTTTTTAAATTAAAAAAAATAAAAATTTGTGGCGGTGTTAGAAAGTTGTGCTTTATCAACTTCAATTGGAGTAAATGATCTGTGACAAGTCTGGAGTTATCCGTGTCATTAACTATAAATAGATATGGACCCCAGGTATATTCAGCTTCCTAATGGTTCAAAGATAGTCACTCGGCCACCAAGGTTATCTCGGGCTTGAGTATTGAGGCAGTACCCCTCACTTCACAGTGCAGGTAAAACTGCTAACCGCTTGGCAAAAAACGACAGCTCTTTGGTTTTCCTCACATATGGGAATCTAATTAATCTGGTGGGGGTCGTTTCCCTTTTCGCTTGGCAAGTCCTCTCAATGGCCATCAAGTTCGGGGTTCCTGTGGTACTCCTCACAATGAGTTTTAGGGTTATTCCCACATTAGAGAGAATTTGAGGTCAAAAATGGGCCTCAAAAGGACCAAAATGTACTATAAAAATCAACCAATTACATTCTAGTAGATGACATCATCCCCCATGGTTGAGGTGGCATTGCATGAATTAAGAATGCTTATTTGTCATATTTTCTATGGTGGATGAAAACCCATAGTTTACCAAGGTAGTGGTACAAGTACTTTTAAGTCATAAAGTGAAGTACTCGCAATAAAAGTCATTTCACACTTTCTCATAAAATAATATTATTGTTATTTTCAAGTAAAGTACTCACAATTCACTTTCTCATAAAATAATATTATTGTTATTTTCAAGTAAAGTACTCACAATTCACTTTCTCATAAAATAATATTATTGTCATTTTCAAGTACAATACTCATAATTCATAAAAATGTCTTTTCACATTTTTTTATAAAATAATATATTGTCATTTTCATGTTTTTTAATTTTAAATTATATATTCACTCAATTG